>JAJEJO010051503.1:0-52507 GCA_020662805.1 Glaucomys volans
TTGGAAAAGATGATTAATGTGCTTATATTTGGTTTCCCAAAGCCCACACATGTACAAAGTAAAAGCAAGTCTGAAATTTGATGTAGCAGTATCATGTGCAGAAGTCTGATACTTCCAAAGACAACATGCAGTGCAGTAGTTAAAAGTAAGCCTCAAGATTCAACTCCTGAGTTCATTACCAATGTTATTTAATCTGGGCCTCAGTTTTCTTATCTTTAAAATGGGAATACTAAAAATACCATACCTGCTTTATAGGTTTGTGAGAACTAAGTGGATTCTTATGTACACTGTCTTCAGAATACTCCTGAGCCTGAGCAGGTGGCTCCACCAGAGGTAGCTGTGACTTTAATTCCCAGCTGGGACTCAATCTGTCTACTTTTTTCCACTGACCTCTAGGTCTTTCTTCCTTTCCTACGTGTATCTCTGGAATTGTAGCTTTGGAACATTACTGAAAACGAAAGAAGAAATAGTTGAGAACAAAAGAAGACACCACACAATTTATCATCTTTAAATAGTCAGGTTTTCTGTCCACCTCCTCTTACATTTCTAAAATGTCCTAATAGAAGCCCACAATTTTAAGAATTTAATATTTCATGAAATTAACAAAATTCTGAAATCCTCACATGCACAAAAAAAATGAGACCTAATAAAAGTCAGTGGAATTGGTTTGAAATTATGAATTCTTGATTGACGAGTTCAATTCTTGTCATATTCTATCTTTCTCACCAATGTTGGTGAATGTTTTACTCCACACAACCATATTAAAGTTTGCAAGTAGTTTGTCTTTCCATTGTGTCTGTTCTGCAATGGGAAAAGTTCAAGGTTACAATGTCTATCTCATACTAAAGTCAACCTAGCATCTTCCCCCATTTTAATTTTTTTATTTTTTAAAAGTAGACTTAATGTTTTTAGAATAGTTTTAGATTCTTATAAAATTGAGAAGGCAGTACAGAGTTCAGTATTCACCAAATCCATTTCTCCTATTAATAGTATCTTACATTAATTTGTATTTATTGTAATTAATGAACCATAGTGGACAAATTATTATTAACTGAAACCATACTTTATTCAGTGTTCCTTAATTTTTACATAAGGTCTTTTTTCTGTTCCAGGATTTCATTCAGATTTTGTGTTTCCTTGGGATCTTCTTGCTAAAATGATTATTTCCCTTTTTATAATAACTCCTTTGTATTAGTCACTATTGTAATTATGAAATGGATTCATGGATAATAATACACTCAATTTAAAAATCAATATAATCATCAAAATTATAATGGAGGAGGAATAAAATCATGCTATACATAATGAACTGGCATTTTGCTTTTATAAATGTTCACTCAGAACTATACCAGAAGTTATAAAGAAGTGGTTAGGTATTTGTACCTACTTATAACTTTAGAAAGAATATTATTGACACTTTCCTTCATTTTTGACATTTTGAAGCAAAAACTGAATAAATATATTCATATACACATGGAATTATTAGGCCTGGGGTAGTTGTACATGTGACAGGCACAGATGTGTTGATTGCTTGCTCAGATACCGTGAGTGGAAGTGGCTTCAGTGTCCTGACTTTCCTAAATGGAAAGCAGTACCGTATTTTCTAGACTTTTATAGATGTATTTCCAGAAAATTCTGTGTACATTCAAAAGGTACAAACATATTTCACATTTATATGTAAACAGAGCTAAATTACTAATGTAATTAGAAGCAAATTTTACCATAACCAAAGGTCCAATGTGACATATGAAAACCATATAGGCAATGGTCCTACATCCTGGGCCACCTCCCACTAAATGCCAGCAGTCCCCTTCTCCCATCATTGTCATAACCAATGAAAGTACCTGCAGTTTTCCAAAATGCCCTCTAGGGGGCGGTACTGCTGTGGATTGTGGTGCTAGACAGCTTAACAGGAAGCCTTGGTTTCTTGGTAAAAAGAGTTCAGCAGTTGCTCAGTGCCAGAGACAAGGCATATAAAAACACTTACCAAGGTTGGTACTTGGAAAGTCTTCCAAGAATGTAAGTTAATATCTTCCAGTTAATCAGCAGGGTTTTTTCGGGAAACACAGTATCCTTGGCATCCAGGTAGTTGTGTGTGAGTGGGGAATGCAGATCAGGCAAGCACTGCTATCCCTGCCTCACACATGAAATAAGCAGTGAATTATTAATCACTTACACTTGGAAAAGGGAGCTCCCAGGAGTGAGCCAGAGTCAGAGAAATCTTTCTGGAGAGGACAATAGTAGCTTATTGAATCAGGGCAGCTGGAACATGAAGGCAATATACATCTACCCCATGAATAAAAAATAACTTCTCAAAGTGTGTTCTTCAGATCAGTAGCATTGCCAACACCTGGGGGGTTTGTTAGAAATGCAAAATCTCCACCTCTTCCCCAGTCCTACTGATTCAGACTCAGCATTTTAGCAAGAATCCCAGGAGCAGAAAGGGTGTGGTACCTGTTCTCATCCATCATAAGGATCATGGCTGATACTACCATAACAAAAGACAGATTTATAGAAAAAGGACAACAAATTTATTTATCAACATTTTACATGACACAGAAGTCTTCAGAAATGTAGACCCCCAAGCCTCGGGAAATTGTTGATTTTTATGCTTAGATTTAATGAAGAATGAACAACCATGTAAGAATGTGATTGGACAAAAGGGCATAAGCTAATGGTAATCCGTTGGGAAACCCAGCAAGTCCTTTCTGTTCGGATTCTTCTTGGCTTCTCTCTGTGGTATTTCTTCCTCCTGGGTATAGAGAGGTCTCCTTCTGGAATGGGGTCTTATGATATATTAGATAAGGTAGGTCAGGGAATTTCTATTTGGCCAGCTCTTACCCAGAAGGGCAGAAAAGTGGATTGCCGTGACATTTCTAGGTTTTATGACTGGTTTTGAAAGATTGGAGAGATGTTCCAGTTTCTCTGACCACCCTGAGGGAAGAGGAATTCTACTGTCTCTGAACTGCCTTGTGGCAGGGGCAGGGAAGGAAAGCAGGAGAAAGTGGGGAGAAGTTCAGAAAGATCTTACTTCTGAACCCTTTTTCTTCAGTTCAAAGTATTAAGCATGCAAAGACTTTGGGGTATTGTATTCTGAACTCTATCATGTTCATCTGCAAACTCAAGTTTGAGATTCACTGGGCTATAAAGCCAACTGAGGAACCAGAAGAATGAACAATAATACTGTTTCCTTTTTGTGAGAGCCTGCTGTAGACCTGCTGTGTGTGTGTGAATTTCAAAGATTCTGGTCAGACTTCATCTACTGAACCAGCATTTCCAAGAGTCAGGGAGGAATGGGTGTTTAAACAAACAGACAATAAACCCCCAAGTACACGAAGGCTGGTGAATGTTGCTCCGTGGAAAAGCCTGTGCTTAGCATGCTGCAGGGTCCTGGGTTCCATCCTTGAACAAAACAAAAACCAGATATCTCAGAAGGGGGAGAGGAGCCTTACAAAATAACCATGTCAAGACCTCAACCCAAATCTATCACATCAAATCTGATATCAGAATCTCCAGCAGTCGTGGAGGCCTGGGCATTTTTGTTGTTAGTTCCCAAGAGATTCTTTGAGAGTCGTTAACAAGGGGACCAAATGAATTTTCCCAGTAACCCCATGAAATAAAATCGGTATGCGTGTGTGTGTGTGTGGGGTGTGTGTGTGTGTGTGTGTGTGTGTGCCTACAAATATATCTTAAGGATTGTCTACTTCAAAGGACAGAAGCAGGATTAGTGGGTAGAAATTTTCAATGTTTTTTAGTCAAACAATTATCGCATTTTTTTTTCTTTTGAGACAAGAAGAGACATTCGAAATGACTTAGTTCAACTCTTTCAGTTTGTAGTTGGTGAAATTAGTGGTCAAAAGATAAAGGAAACCAAAATCAACTTCTATCTGATTCCGATCAGCAACAACGACAAAATAAAATGAGACCCTCTTCCTCATATCTACAATGTTGTCACTGCACCACAAAGGCATTTAAATTCCACCCTGATTTCTATCGCAAGTAAAGCGGAAATGAGAAAGGAAACTGGTTACTCTTTAAAAAACAGGGTGGATTCCTTTAAAAGAGGATTTGGCAATTTAGAGTACTCAGATTAAATTTAGAGGCTGATACCAACCTAAAGATGAAATCTAGACTCTAGAGCTTGGATGTTGATACCATTAAATGCAAACTCAATCTGTTCAGCCGCCGAGTCTTCTCTACGCCTCTCCCGTTCCAAGAGAGCAGGTGTCGGTGGGGCGTGGACTAGGCTGCGGCCTCGCTGGGAAGACCAGTCCAATTGCGCAGGGGTTCAAGCTCCGGGTGGTCAGAACGCGGCGGGGAACGCCAATCGGCCTGGGGCAGGCTGGAGAGACTTTAGGGGGAGGCTTCGACTCGAGTACTGCAGAACCGATTCTGGATTCTCGGAGGGAGAAATGAGCTGGAGAGGGAACAGGTTGGGAAAGACACAGTGATAAGTCGCAATGGGGAAGCCGTGGGGTACCAGCGTTTTCTGGAGCGCCTCTGGTCTATCAGACACTCCACCTCTTGGCTAAGTTGGTGCTCGAGAGAAACTGCGAGGGGAGTTAAAGCTCTTAGAAGGCACGAGACAAACAGGCTTTGGGGCAGGTGAACCCCGTTTTCCCGGGATGGTCGGCGAGTGTGGCAGCCCAGCCAGGCAGGTACCCCGTACAGCCTCTGAAGCCTGTGCGGCTCCAGAAAAGAAAGATGCCAAATGAGGGGCGCTGCTCGCTCTCCTGTCCCCAAGCTGCAGCTGGCTTTGCGGACGGCAGAGGATTTGGGTCCGAGGGATCCCTTTTGGGCACCAATCCGTGGCGCGGGTGGCTCGTGTCCCCCGTCACGCCCTCGCCAAATACTAACCGAGCCGCCTGCCTCTCCCAAAGATACCAATAGTCCCCCTAGCTTCCACGCGTCTGACCAGAATCGGTCCCTCGCTTTCCACCGGCCTCTGTGCACCGACCTCCGTGCACCAGCTCAGGCTCAGCGCCTTGGGGCGGGTCCCAGTCACCCACACCTGCCCCCAGGGGCGGAGCGCGGCGGCGACAGCGCTGCCCCAGCCTCCGCCACCGGTCGCGCTAGCCCAGCTGCTTGCGGACCTGCCCCCCATCCCCACCCCTGTGCACCTCCACTCCGCGGTTCCTGCCCTCCCTTCCTCTCCACGCGGTCCGTCCGTCCCTCCGCCCGCCAGAGCCGCGGCGCCTCGCACTTCTGACTCTAGTCTCCGCTGCGCTCGCCGCTGCCGCCGGGATCTGGAGCCCCGCGCCATGGAGCCGGCTTCGGGCAGCGAGCGCCGCAGCCCCTCGGGCCCCGCAGTCCCGCCGCCTCCGCGGGGCCATGCGCCCTTGGTTGCCGCCCCCAGCCCTGGCCAGCAAAGCCACCCGGCGCGCGAGCAGCTGCAACCCGAGGAGGAGCGACAGCCGCGGATCAGCGAAAGCGGCCAGTTCAGCGACGGGTTGGAGGATCGAGGTGAGCGGGCACCGCCCAGGGCCTCCGGGCCCCTTCCCCGCGCCGGGCTAGCTTGATGGGAAGCAAGCTCAGGGCCTGCCTCTTCCTACTCGCGGGTAGAACCCGGGCGGGCGCCTCCGAGCGTGCGGGGGCGCGGAGCCGGGACTTCCCTGGGAAGGCGCGGAGAGCTGAGGGCTGCAGCCCCACCTCCGCGGCCCGCACTGCATCGGCAGAAGCTCCTTCTTGCAACCCTGAGAAGCCGGCTGACTGCAGGCCGACCCCGCCTGGGCCAGCTTTCTCCTCTCGGCCAACCCCAGACCCTCCGACGCCCGCTGGAAAAGTTTGCTGGAACCGGTTTCTTTCTTTCTCTCTTTCTTTTTGCCTTCGTTGTTGAGCTCTCCCGGGGGACTGCGGGCCCCGCTCAGCTCGGAGGGACTTGGGTTCCTTACGTCCCCTTTCCGGATCCTCATCCTGCTCCCGCCGGCTACCCGGGAAAACTTCCCTCTGCAGATTTGGTCTCGAGGTGTTTTCTCGGTGACCGCCGGGACCAGGGAAGCGAGTCTCCGCCAGGACTCCTGTTGGACCCCGCGCCCTCACCGGGGACCCGGGTTACCGTGGTGACTGCCCCACTGTGTGATGATGGGGCAGAAGGCTGGGATGTTTGTGGGGTTTGGGTCACTAACCTCATCTGAATGGATGCCACCGAAACCGGGTAGTTCCGGTAGAGCGCATCTCCTTTTCAGAATCCCTCCCAGGACCCTGGCCTTATACTCCTCAAACACCCTGAGAGGCCGAAGTCTACCTCTGACCTACAGCCAATGCCCTCTTTGAGTTGCCCGCATGGAACGCGAGGACTCTCCTGTTCATTCCCGCGTTTCTTTCCTCTTCCTCCATCCTCCCTCGTTTCCTTCCACTTGAATTCTTGTGGAGAAAAACCAGTTCTTGGTCGCGTCTACACCTTTTCTGTTTCTTGCTTCTTCCAAATTGGACCCTTTGAAAAGAATCAATGGTTCTGCTAAAACCGCTAGTGGCCCAAACCGGATCCTTGCAGCCAGGCCCTTCATGGGGGAGCCAGCTCTTTGCACCTCCACCCCCTTTTCTTGGAAGCTTTATTTTGTCGACTGTGGAGGGTTTATATATTTTAGTCTTAGCAGGTTTCTGTCCTATTCTTAGTATCTCCTGTACATTTTTATTCTGTTTCGTGTTGAGATGCACGATCTCTTTCTCCTTTAGAAATTCTAAACTATAGCATGTGAAATAGAGTGACATGGAAACAGTGATTCCCGTGGAATCGCTAGAGATGCTCTGCAGGAACTGGAGCTGCTCCGGTTGCAATGAGTTCTGCACCTAGATTGCGGTTTCTCCCCCCTCTTCTCACATAACTAGATATCTTTTGAGACCTGACGACTGGTGACATTACCAGTGCCCAGCAAAACTTGACATTTTATCGTAGGGTGTGTTAAATTACCTTTGCCCTACTGTAATTGTTATTGTAGGATTTAAATTTTGTTTATTTTGAAGAAACAGAAACCTGTGTTGAGCTTAATTTTGCAGCATTGCAGGTCATCTGTAAGAATTGGTTTGTTTGTCCCCACCCCACAAAATGATAGGAAGGGGAAAAAGTGCTCTGGTGTGTTAATATTTAGCATAATTTTGCAGCACATGCTCAAGTGTAAGAAGCCCTTCTGAATTCATTCTTAAGGTTATTTGCCAATGGTCAAGTGAATTTTATTTTCTATTATATTGTAGCCTGAAAGCATTCACTGTTCTTAAGCTATCACTCTGTGAAAGCATTGCATATCACACACAGCCTCTCTGTTAGGATGAATCCTGTCCCCCAAAGAACCCAGTGCCGTGTGCCATTGAGAGCTGGCTGAAAGTCAATGTGACATTCTTTTGTTTGAAACATTCCTGACAGCAAAGAGTTAATGATAAATGAGTCATTTCAGTTAAATAAACCAGAAGATTACCTGGGGAGGAGGATTGTGATATTTTGTATTTGTGTTACTTTTTTCATGTGGGGTTTCATCTTTCCAATATCGATTTGTATTATCCCTTGGGAATGGCTCAAGTGCTGCTACTTCTTTCCTAATGGTGAGAGGATTGGGGAAGAGGAAGCCTGGGCAGTTGGCAGCTATGTAGCTCTCAGCCCTGCCAGGCTGGCTTTCTTCTGGGCCTAGATACCTATGGGGTCTGAGGGGATGAATACTCTGGATGTATACCTATATTTGGTATTGTCTTTTGTCCTAACTTTCTTCTGAGCTATTTGGACTCTGTTGTGGACTGCTTCAAACTCCAATGTAAGGGCTGCTTTATAATCTGTGTGTTGGGATTTCGGAGACATTTCCCCTTAGAAGTGACATGGGCTGGTTCCCAGACACCTTGCCGTCTCAGAATGTCAGTAACTGTGGTGTCATTTGGTTGAGCCTGTAGTTGAGGGAGCAAGAGCTCTGTGGTTTAAGACCTTTAGAAACTAAACACACAAGTTTGTTTTAGATATTTCTCCTTCCCACTTTTAATATTCAGTTTTCTCCCCATAAGTGTTTTCCCATCTATCTGTACCAAACTTTATAGTGTGGTTTAACCAAAGAGTTATATATTTCAGTATTTCTCACTAGCTTCCTATTTAATAAAAATTTCCCTTCCTACAGATAATTAAAGTTTGACAGACTCTTAGGAGAAAGCAGTGGGAACTAATTCATGCCAGTATGGCTTAAACCTCCCACATATATTTGTACCTGCCCCTGGCAAAGGAATCAGTTCTTCATTAATAAAGGCCTGTGATTAACATTAACAGAGGACCAAATTGCAATATGTGAAATGTGAATGAAGTTGGAAATTTAGATGTGGAGGCCAAGCATGAGTAGGGAGGATATAGCCCTGCTTGCTCTGCTGGCCCATTCTGCCTCTCCACACCTAGCCTTCTACCTCTGTACAAGTTACCTTGTAATTTGTGAGTTCGAATGCATCTAACATGGTGTTCAGGAACCTGATTGGACCATTCGCTTATGAGCCAGATCTTTAAGGTTTTCATACTCCACTTCTCTTTGAGTAGTGGCAAGTTTTCCATTCTTGGTTTTGGCTACATTTTTAGAAGGAATAATAAACAGGAAATAAGCAAAAGTTGGCTGGAAATGGGAAAGTCTTTCCTCTTTTGGTTAATGTTCCCATTGTAATTACTTTAATTAAAAAATTTAAAAATCTTGTGGGGAAGGCACACCAAGAATCAGATCTCGGGGACAATCTCCAGACCTACTGATGAGAACACCCAAGTGCCACCTTAGCAGGCAGTGCAGATTGTGTTGCTGCCATATGAAATGCCTTTCAGGGGCATACTGGCCCGGCGGGTGAGGTGTGTAGGTGGGTCTACATGTGTGGTCCAAGTCAGGTGTATTATTGAGACCAGCTTGCTTTGGAAGAAAAATATGTTGTATGGCAGAATGGAAAACCCAGATCATGATTGTGTCTCTTGGAAAACTAAATTTACTTGGAAAATGAACCTTGTTTTTGCCTCCAGTGGATCAGCATCTTGAAATTGTTCCTGTTCATATACCTACCAAATGAACTGCTCAAGTTGGTACTTAAACGTTATAACTTCCTTCTCCTGAAAATCAATTGGCTAAGATGAGAGGAAGATCTTTCTATCATTTGAGAAAAGGAAAATAAATTATTGGGTTATGAATTCACCTGAAGATTGGGGTGTCTGTAGTTAAAAATTAGAGTGGAGTGTTTTTCCAGTAGCCAAGGAAGAAGCAGACAAAGGGACATTGCTGTCTTTTCATTTACAATCACCTGTACTTAGGGTGGAATTTGACAAGAGTGAAGGTTTGTCTTTTTCCCGTCCAAGTGCATTTGTGAAGGAGGATTTGGGGAGACTTTTACAGTGAGATGATGGCAATGGTGCTTATACTTACGGTTTGCATTCTCCTCTACCTTTTGATCCTACATAAGCCCACAAGTTTCAATCATTTAAACATCCTCTGGGCTTTCACTAAGCAGCCTTCGCAACACTGCTGCTTGCTTTGCTGAGTGCTTGATACTTGGGTCTGGGAAATAAATGGAACTGAGAATTGTTAGCAGGGTCCTTGGTATAATTTTTGAACATGATGTGGTTTCTGGCAATGTTGGGGCTTAGAAAAATGATACCCCAGATATGGCACTTTGGTTTATTGAGTCCTCTGAACTGAAGGACACTGGTGGGGGGGGCCCTTAGAAGCAAAATGTCTTCTGACCTTCTCCTGCTCTTCTTCTTCCTTTTTCCCCTTCTCTTTCAAGGCAGAATTCCTTTTTCCCAAGGCAGGTCATAGAAACTAAAGTCTTCTCCCCTAAACCCAGTCACAGCACCTAGCAATATTATTCTAATTTCTGCCCACCACCTTTCTGTGTCACAGCTGATCATACAGAAATTCTCTGACCTATCTTGCCTTATGATAGCAGATCTTAAGCCCTTCATTCCAGAAGGGGTCCTGTCCCATGCCCAAGAGGAAGGAATGCTATGCAGAGATTCCAAGAAGAATCTGGACAGTCCTTGCTGAGTTTCCCTCCTCAGTTTACTACCATTAGCTCATACCCTTTTGTGCAATCACATTTCTTCTTGGTTGCCTTTCACCCAATCTAAGCATAAAAATAGATAGCTTTCCCCCAGTCTTTGGGTCTTCATTTCTGAAGGCTGCTGTATCATTCAGAACTCTAATCAAATAAATTTGTTGTGCTTTTTTCTCCTGTTAACTGTCTTCTTGTGGGCAAGCAGGCCATGCCATTTATTGTAGGTGAGGGAAGGTACTACACCCTTCCTGCCCCCATAGCAACTAGAGGCTTCATGTGGTGGCCAGTCAGACATATGAGGCAGTGTGTGGGAGTGATGTGTCTCACACTGTGATATTTTACAAATGGGCCTGAACTTTGACTACCAATTCCTTCATTATTTGGAGCTGGTGTGATAAGGCTGCTCAGTCTCTAAAGGGAATATTGTGGGTTGTTTAGCCAGGGATGGTATAATAAGCTTCTGCTTGGATATAACACATGACTAAAAATTTGATTATATCTAAGAGATGCCACTTATGATTTATTTCAAAGGAGAAGAAAGAAATATAAATCAAGATCATACTGAGGATGTTTTAGTCTTTGATCCAAGGCAGGTGAAGCTTGGGCATTGCCTGAGATTTGTCACAGATTTCTGTTGTGAAGGCCTCTCAATGTGCAAAACAGGAGACAAAAATAAAACCTGTCTTACACATGGCCTACCTAAGTTCTTCCTTAAGTGGAGCAGTTTTACTCCACTTAAATATTCTGAGAATTTTTTGATGTGTGCTTGGTCCAAAGGGAGGAGGAAAGAAAACATGGCATGTAATTCAGGTTGTTGTTGGTTGTAGTTAAAGAAAAATGGTGCATTCCCTGCTGTTAGTCAGAGGGTATGGTGAGGGCTTTTGCAGTGCATGATTCTTTGCTTTGGGTAAAACCAGGTCTCCAGCTGGGACTCTGTTGTTGGGTCAGGGCAAATTAGTGCCCACAGCTGAGGAGCCTGAATGTCATACTGTTTTTCTAACAGAATGGCCTTGTTGGATGGAGCAGTATCTACCTGAGACACACAAGTTGGTGCAGGGACAGGGAATGATCTGGTGTGATGTCAGGGAGTGGTGGGGCCTGTGGAGTTTTTCTAAAGAGGACACTGCTATCACCTTCTGGAAAATACATGCCCCGTATTGTCAGTGCCTGTGATTTCTCAAGGGATGCTGGAAAGCTTGATTTTCATGTGAAATCTCCTAATTGTGAAAACACAGTGTGGGCCAAACAAAACACATCTTGGCCCACAGGCTGTCATTTTGCAATCTTCGGATAAGAAATTGTAGCTCTGGCTGTGGGTTTCTTAATAAGGAAACGCCTAATTTCCTTTTCTCCTTGTTTTGTCAGGCTTACTAGAAAGCAGCACCCGACTGAAACCTCATGAAGCCCAGAATTACAGAAAGAAGGCATTGTGGGTATCCTGGTTCTCCATTATTGTCACACTGGCCCTTGCGGTGGCTGCCTTCAGTGAGTATCAGGAGTCTGCTGATCAATACGTGCTGGTGTTGCCTGTCTTATTCTTTAACCCTGTGGGATGCACTTTTGCTTTTACTTGACTGTTATTGATGAGTAAATTTTTTTTTAGGTGGTTGGATAGTCAGGGTACTTATAAATTAGTAAAATGGCTTCTCTCCTCTGCAGAGGGAAGAAGTATTATGAAAAAGAAATGGAAAGCAATGCTGAGAGCCTTGGCTTTCATCTGTATGCGGGTTTGTGGAAGTAGATTCTGGCTGCCTGCTGAATAGCGAAAATACTCTCGTGGTGGATGCCTTTAGCTTGGACTGACATGTGACAAATATATATCCTTGAGGTTTTGAGTCTAATGCAACAAGATGAGTGCAATATTGCAGCAAGCCCCCTCCCTGCTCGCGCCAATTGTATCTTATATAAGATTTGGAATAAGATCATATTACATTTTAATGAAAGAAAAATGGGAAGGTCTTCTCTCAAGTTTTCAGTGTCCACAGAAATACAATCCTTTATTAAAATCAAGTAAAACTATGAAAATGGAACAATTTCTGCCTACAGAAAATCTCGTTTGGGGATTAGGGAAGCCCTCTGGCATGTGTTTTCTTAGTCAACATTTGCAGTCGATGGAAATGTATATGTGCTATTTATTCTTATTAATCATGTGATGATTCACAAGCCTAAATAGTGACAGCTAGAGCTCAACCTTATTAGAATCCATACTTTTTTTGCTGTGTTTTTTAATGATGGGGAAAAGGAAAATGTATTTTGTGCATTTTATGATACATTTATTACCTAATATAAAGATCTGTATTCCAAGTGATGAGCTTTATACAAGGTGTCTCAGAGTAGGAGAAAAAAGGATTGTGTCCATCAGAAGCTATAGCTCTGTGTGTTGTTTAAAATTCTATTCTGCCAGGTTGGATCTGCTGCTGGAAGGTGGGATTGGCTCCCAAGAGGGAATATTAGAATTTGACCAAATGCTCCCTGCAAAACTAGGCATAAATTACTTGAAACAATTTCTACTGAAAACATTGGACCATATCTTGGCTCTAGAAAAGCCAAACATTTAGAAGCAGAGGGTAGTGCATTTCAGGAAATTCCAGTGAGCCAGAAATTTAATCAAGATGAATTCTGATTCCTGAAAATAGCCACTCCTTCCCTTTTCCTCCCCTTTAAAAAAAATACTGAAACAAGAATAACAAGCCCATTGATGTCCCTGGAGGGTAATTTGGTTGTGGTGGCTGGTGGGGAGCTCTGGATCAGACACCGTAATTTACATATGTAAAGAAAGAGGAATGGCATGAAGGGAGGTGATTTACAGATGGAATAATAGTTACTCAGACTTGTGCATGTGCCCAATAAAGCTGTTATTACTCTATCGTGTGGGTGTTTGAATGAGGACCTGAGTGTGAAAAAATCATGAGTAAGGCTTTCCTTTGGGAGAATAATGTTACATTTGATGTACTTAAATCTCACAGTAGAAAAAAATTATGAGAAAATTTTGTTTTCACTTGTTATACTTGATCAGTTGTGTAATCTTAAAAATGTTGGTCCATTTCCTTTAGGAAAAAACTTGCACAATGCAAACAGAGTTAGGATGTTGCTTTAGGCAAAGGGTTTCCTCTTTCTTTTCTTTTAAAGATGATTTCACCCCTTCCTTGCAGCAAGTTTTAAATACTCGTTAACTTCTTGCCTACAAAATGTGGGCATGGGCATATAATATCATGATCTGTGTTATTTTCTATAGTGCATTCAAGTTGTTTTCAAGTTGCTTTCAACTTGTTCTGATTTAGTTAAATCAAAAAATTTAGAAGATGAAGTTTTTCCCACTTGAACTACAAAGTAGCTTCATTTCGTGTGTGTGTGTGTGTGTGAGAGTGTGTGTGTGTGATCTCTGATTGTGTTGTTAGAGTTGTTGGTTTCATTCTTTAGTTTTCTAAATGTATTTATAATGTGAAATAGTTAAAGTCCTTTACTTGTTGATAGTTTTTTTTGTAATCCTTTTCATACTTTAGAATAGAAAGAAAATAAATAGGGATTAAGCAATATAACTGACTTTTGAAGTTATATTTGAGCTAGTGTCTAAAGGAAAATTGTACGTTTCGGAAATGATAATAAATATCCATATTTTTAAAGTGTCACAGGGAGTCCCCCTGTGTTGTTCTTCAAGGGGATGGTTGACAGAGAGGTGAATGAAATGGAAAACTGACTTGGTAAAATTATAAGGTTGAGCCGATTAGCATTATTAAGAGAATTACCACAGATTACTGTAGGTGATGCTTTGGTGTGTCAGAAAAGTCTTTGGCGTGTGTGCTGTTGTGCATGCACACACGAGTGTGTGTGTGTGTGTGTGTGTGTATGTCATGTGTGTTACTGTGTGGCTTGTTGGGGGTGTTAATCATGGTGAAGAGAAGTGGGCTGTATGTTCATGGCTTTTTTCCACTGTTGGCTGGTAAAAAGTTGGGGGCATGCCAAGCATCCATCCTTGCATGGAATCTGTAGTCCAGACTGTTAAATGAATGGAGAGAGATGTTAAAAATCTTTTTTAAAAAACTTGGTTGGAAGGAAAATATTTCTTGGAAAATGATAAATTTTACCTAAATGTTCATTTAGGTACCAGGATTGGGTCTTAGTTACAGTTTTTGGAGGCGTTCAGGTCATCCTTGCGGACATTATCTTGCTCAGGGCAGGGTCTGACAACTGTACTTACTGGAATCAGTGGGAATTCTTATCTTCACCTACTTGATTGGCATTTTCTACTTATTTGTAAATGTTTCCAATATGCTGTGTTTCCTCAAATTAGTAGTTTCTAAAAGACCTATTGCTAGTTATTTGTGATAAATCATTTGAAAAATTAGAACTTTCAAAGTTTGTGACTTGAAAGCGCATTGAATGATACATGTGTTATTTTTGATAAGACTTTGGTAATACAGTGATTTTGGCCTGTTCAAATGCTGATATAAAACCAGATGGTAATGCATCTTGAAATATTTCAGACAGAGCCCTAGTTCGGTTTTAAAATTGATTCTGTTTATAATCAGCAGTCAGCATGGAAAATGGCAATCCTGTTATAAACAACTGTGGGAAAATATCTGTTTTAATAATGAGGTTAGAGAGAGAACAGAAGTTCAGTTTCAAAACTCAGGGTTTTGACATTATTGATGTCTTCATTAGAATGATTGAGGAAAATATATTCTGATTCCATTTTTGAGGTTTGAATACAAGTTAATTTTTAGGCACTCAGTGCTTGTTCTGTGGGGAATGAAGATATATTTGAAATATTCTCAGGGGAATGCTTTTCTAAGATACAGAGCTCCATTAAAGAAAAGTGCTCTAGACCAAAATCTTCTCAGAAAAACCCACTCAAAAATTTACTGTATCACCAGATTTAAGAATTAGAAAAGAAAATCTTTGAAAGGTGTGATTTTCTTTTTATATGTGGGGATACAAAATAATCTATTCAATTTTAGTATAAACTCTTAACCTTTAAAAATGGTAGAATAATGTGTACTTACCCTTTTTTATTTCTAAAGCGTGAGGCCAAGAGTTGAGAGAAGGATAAATGAAATTATATGACTTGTTCATACACTCTGCAAAAAAATGTCTGGCAACTTTCTAAGGAGTTCTTTCACCTGGCAAACACATTGTGAGGTAGAAAAAGGCCCAAGACTTCCTGGGGGCTTTCTGGGACCCTGAGAGTAACATCTAAACAGTTATAGTGGCCGTAAAAGTCCAACCTGACCTGAAATTTGGCTCTCTTTCTTGGGGACCCTTTACTTCTTGTCAGGACTGGAGCCCATGTCCTTTGGTTCAATTCTGCTTCTCAGGGTCTCACTCAGCCAGCTCCTCAGAGAGGTCTCCCCCCACCACGTGGCCTCATCCCTCAGAGTGGTCTTATCTATTACATTGCCTGTTTATTTTCTTCACAGTTCTTCCCTTTGTGCTCCCTCTTCCGTTTGGTAATGAGGGTTGTGAAGCCCTCTTGGTCTCTTTTGCCTGAGACCTTCTACCTCTGAAATATTGCCATGAACCAAAGACTTAAGCAGCATACTTTCTGCTTTTAGAATGGTCCTTTGTGTTGTCTGCTGGTCTCATATTTACTATTTTTTTTTAAAGGAGCAGTGTATGCATATGTTAAAACTTTGTGAGACCATGGATACTTGTGCACATCTCTGTCCATCTTGCAGATTCTGTCTCTTGGTTCCTACTCCCCACAGACAGCCTTTCTCGTCAGTGCCTTGTGGGGTCTATAAGACATTTTTTGCAAACATAGAAGTCTAGGTGTGATGCCCACGTACATCTTCCAGTTGTTACTACCGTCAGATGCAGTGTGTGTGTGTATATATATATATATATATACACATATATTTATATAAATACATATATTTATATATGTATTTATATATATAATACATATATAAATGCATATATAAATACATATATAAATACATATATATACATACATACATATATAAATATATATTTACATACATACATACATACATATATAAATACATATATTTATATATGTATATACATATATTTATATAAATATATATGAATATATATACATAAATATATAAATATATATACATATGTATATGTATATATATACACATATACATATATATATAATCTTTTTCGGTTGTACATGGACACAGTACTTTCATTTTATTTGTTTTTATGTGGTGTTTAGGATCAAATCCAGTGCTTCACACATGCTAGGCAAGTGCTCTACCACTGAGCTATGACCCCAGCCCTAGATGTAGTACCTTATCTTTGCTAGTCTTTTAAACAGCCTGAGCTTCTTCACAAGCAACCACTTTTGCTGTTTTGTATGAAGTGGAATGGAAGCGAAGAATCTTTAGGAATAACCTCCCGATGAACGTCTGCCTGCTGCTCTTGACCTGGGTGATGAGGCAGTGGGTTGGGGGATGTGGCCAGGAAGCTGTGAACCACATCCTGATGATGTTTAGTGGGATAACTTGCTCCCTGTAAGTGTGTTCTTTAGATGATAACTATGGAGGCTGCTTCTGAGAGGTGGAAACCAGAGGAAGGACCAGGCAGAAATGAAGTTTGAGAACCTCACCATGAAAACTCTCCCTGCCTCTGGGTTCCTCCTTTATACCCTTGTGGTCAAGTCATCAAAGATCCTGTGCTGGTCACTCCCTGTGCTGCTAGCTACTGACAGCACATCACAGAATGTGGAACAGTGTTTTAGTCTGGCCCCTTGCTTCCTGTGAGGCCCTTCATCATCTTGCCCCCTTCTTCCTGGTTGGACTCATCTCCTCCCATCCCCCAGCTTATGGCTACTCCAGCTCACAAATGCATCTTATGGTCCCCAAATGTATACTCTGCTCTTTGCCCTCTTATTTATACCTTCTCTTTCCTTGGTCTCAGACTTCTTTGTCTTCTGACCCCACCCTCTTTTTCTAGCTAAATTTTACATATTCCTCAAAATTAAGATGAAAGATCATCTCTTCCAGGAAGCCTTCTGTGGTCTTCCAGGCCGATTTAAATGCCCTCGTAGCCCCATGGACACCATAGATTAGACACTTGATGCACAGTACTTGATTGTCTCAGTATTGCTTTCTGCGCTAATATACACTCCTCAGTGCTGAGGCCTCTGCCTTCTGTCTGTGTTCTCAGCCCTAATTCAGTTGACCTGCAGATATTAGCTGGACTGGAGTCAATTTTGATGAATTCCACTGTGGGTGCAGCAGGTTGAGGATGGCTGTTTGCAAATAGAGATCTCAGACAAAGGAATAGGTGAAAGGAAGCAAGGAGGGAAACTGCAAGCTGGCATCTTCAATTTTGTAAATGGCTGGGTTTCAGGAGCTCATTCTCTCTCTGCTGCTCCCTGCCTGGCTCCCTGGTGTTTCCCTCTCCCTCCACTGCCTCTTGGACTGAAAGATCCAGGTTTCCATTAACAGGGACCTGCCTGGCTCTGTTGGAGCACATCTTCCCTAGTCTCCAAGCTCACAAAGAACTGCTGTTTCTAGTCAGGAGTGGAGGCGTGGTCTCAGCAGCTGCCCGCCTGTTCTGCCTCCCTTCTCCTTGCATTCTGCACACAGCATCTAATTAAAAGTGTGGCCAGAGCACATTAGCAGGAGGGTGTCCTTGCCTCACAGCCATGGCAGGGGCACAGAGGAGCTGGGTGACAAACCCAGCCAGACACCTCATCAGGCCACGTGGGCCATACTGCCTTCTTGCTTGGGTCCAGAGGGGTGGAGGCCTCTTGGGAAATCTGTGAGATCTTTCCCCTTTGCCTCTCCATCTTTTTCCGATCTTATTTGTTAGCTAGTTGGACACGAAGGTGTTTTCTGATCTGCTCATGTTCTGGGCTGTGACTTGATCCTCTGAGAACTGGCCTTTTAAGGTGAATGTCTATGGGAAATTCTCCTGGACAGGAAGTGACTTTGCAGGGTCCTGTGCCTTGTTCTGAGATATAGGAGCATTGAGATTTGGAAGGCGCAGATGAAGCCAGAAGGAAGGAGAGAACCTTTTTCACTCCAATAAAATAAGCTGTTTCTCATTTCCACCATCCTCCATGCCTGGCACCCATCCCTCCTTCCGACTAGGGAGGGTATTCATCCAGTCCTTATCGATTGTCATTGCCTGTTGGTGAAGAACACTTTGCTGGGCTAGGCACCACACAGGATGTCAAGAAGCCGAACTGTCTGTCACCTTGAAGAACTGGGGTCTAAGTGGGACGGTGGTGACCAGGCACTGGGGTAGGACAATAAGCCCAAACCCCTACATTGGTTGCACAGGAAAACTCAGGAGAGGGCATCACTGACCTATTATGCAGCACCCAGCAGCTACCCGACCCCCCGAAAGGATGGAATGTGAGTTGGAGCTATCTGTGTAGAAGCCAAGGCTGCCCTGTGGTGGGAGTATGGGGAAAGGTGGCTGTTCTCAGTAAGAGGAGCCTGGGTTATGATGTCCATGTGGCTGCATTAGTGTGCCCAGGCTGCTACAGCAAAGTACCACAAACTCAGTGACTTAAACAACAAATTATTTTCTCATAATTCTGGAGGCCAGAAGTTTGAGACCAAGGTATCTGAGCCTCTTTGCTTGGCTCATAGTTGTTTGTCTTGTCCCCATGTCTTCACACGATCTTCCCTGTGTGTCTGCACCCTAATTTCTTCTTCCTATAAGGACATCAGTCATGTTGGATTAGGGCCCACTGTAATGACTTTATGTTAATTTTCTCAGCTCCCTAAAGACCGTGTCTCCAAGTACTAACAACATTCTGCAGTGCAAGAGTTTAGAGTTTCAACATATGAATTTTTGGGAAGATATGGTGTAGCCCATAGCAATACACTTGCCCAGCACCAGGCCACTGGAGGAAGCTAAGATCCCAGAGTAAAGTAAATTCCTTAAAAGAGCATCACCTTCAATGAAAAATAAACACATGCACCAGCCCAGGAGGGAAATGAGGAAGCTCTCTGTTTAGTAGCTCTGTGGGGGGTGAGGATGGGGTGGGAGTGTGGGGTCTTTCACTCGAATTCATAACCATGAGGCAGACCTCATATAAATCTATGTTTGGAATTTTCCAAGGTCAATTCCTTGGGAAATAGACCCCGAGATTCTGAGATGTACTGGAGGAGGTTTATTGTGGGTGGGATCTAAGGGTTGAGAGGAAGTCTTAATAATAATGCTTGGAAGGGAGCCAGGGGACAGAAGGACGGGGAAGAGTTGAACTGCCATGTTGTTGCCTTGGAGGCTCATCCTGTAGGGACTTGGAAGCTGGGATGGTCCTCCAGAGATGTCCAGTGTACGTCAGGAGATCAGACCAGTCCTTGGAGTAGGCTGCTCCAGGGATAGGTATTGAAGTGCGTGAGAATTACAAACCACCATGCTTATTGAGCCAATTTGAAAGGGATAAAAGGCTTCTTTAATGAGCATGCCAGGCAAGCCGTGGCTGGGAGCAGGCTAAGCCTCAAAGAACTCCCAGCACCTGAATTTTGGAAGTACCGAGTTTATAAAGGCAAAACCCACAGAAACTACAAGAACAATTGAGGCACACGTAGGTCAGAAAGACCCTGTTGAGACAGATTTTTGATTACATGAGAGAATTGTTTGGATTATACATTTCAGAGTTATTTTGTTATACATTAGGCCTGTAGGCAGGGACATTGGAAGGTCCTACTATACCGTCACAGATAGAGCTTCAGGAGGCTGAAAGGAAAACATTACAAGCAAGCATACAATGGAGTCAGGTCAGAACAAAATGGCATTACTTTGGTTCTTTTCCAAACTTTGGGAAGAACCTTCCTTCAGTGGAGGACTCTCCAGGTTCCAGGAGAAGGATGCAGACATTGCGGCACGCACTCCTGGCAGCCAGGGGAATGTGTGCCGAGGCCTTTAAGAAGGGTCAAGGAGACATGACATGGCATCCACTCCAAGGTTTTTTTCTTTAAGACTCCTGCCAACCCCCAGTGCTGGGGATGGAACCCCGGGTCTCACCCTTGCTATGCCAGTGCTCTACCTCCAGCCCATTCTAGGTTTATACAGTCTATTTCACCTGGAAACCCTCAGTAGTATCTCAGTTAATGCTGAGCTATTAACATGGATGTGGTCCTAGGTTGTAAATATCACTGGAGCATCTGCAAGAAGCTGGTGAAGAACATTGATCAAAGGCCTGCAGGTGTCCTACAGATGTAACCATACCAAAGATAAGCTCACAATCCAATAGTAGATATTTCCCAAGAAAAGGGTCCCTTATGATTGAGAGCCGTACAAGCGGCATGATGAGAAATGAACTCCATATGAGAGAATTGTCTGGCAAAATCTGTAAAATACATATGTTTAATAGGATAGATAATTAAAATAAATCAAGCATACTGAAGACAACAATGAACAGAGCAACTGGAAAGTAATCAATGTATTTTTGATATTTTTATTGAAGTTTTACCCTGAGTGTAGTTATAAAAATTAAGAACTACAACAATCTCCATTCTCCTGTTTCCCTCTTATCCTCCTACTAGAAACCACTTTACTCATGTAGTCGATTCCTTATTTACCTGTATGTGTATAAATAACAAGCTACTAATATTAATTCTTGATTTTTCAAGTTTAGTCATCATGTTTTGACTTCCTAAGATGAAAGAAGGCAATTTATTCTTTTATCCTCCTGGCCCCACACAAGCATGCTGATTTCCTGAAGTTCCCTCCATGCACAATAACTATGGTTTTAATTATTACGACTGTGCACATCCTACTCAGTGAGTCTTCAGTGAAGCATGATTACTTCTTTGTACAATTTTTGATTTTTCTCAGGATTTAATATGTTTATTTCTGTGTTCACTTTTCTGTGAATTTATTACTTGTTAAGCTTTTAATTCATTTCTATTTCAGTCTCAACTTCTCTGAGCTACTTTCAGATGCACAGATAATTCCATTAGTTTCTTCTTGAAGAGTGATCGTTTGGATCCATTTGAGTACCACTAATCTGTTCTGGTTGCCCTTTCTAGTGCACAGCTGTATCCTAGCATCTCTCTTCACTATGTTTTTTTGAGGATGACCTTTATTTTTCTTCCTTGTTGGGCTGCCTTTTTGCTGGATACCTGGTTTTTCTCTTTGGTTCACTCTCTATGAGGGGGGACATATTTTCTCTTAGTTCCCTAGGAACAGGCACATGGGAGGTGTAACTTTCAAGCTGAGTAAGCCCTGAAATGTCTTTAATATAGCCTGACATTTGATTGATGGGTGGATAGAAAATTCTCCAGTAGGAAATCATACTTTTTAAGAGTTCTGAAGGCTTTATTCTATTTTCCTATAATTTCTAGTGTTGCTGTTTATGTCCTAAGCTACTCCAAATTCTAATCCTTTCCATGGCCTTGCTGTGGTGGGGGCCTTCTTTATCTACACATGCCCCTACATTCTCTTTTTTCTTCCTAAGAAATTTCCTCAACTTTTCCTGTCTTTCCATTGAGGACCATTTTCACTATCCAGTTTTGTTTTCTAATTGTATGAGTGTGTTTATTTTAAAAATTGTATATCTCTTATTTTAGGGATTTTAAGAAGAGATCCTTTCTTATATTCTGAAATGCTTCTGATTGGTTTTTCATTTTTTTTAAAGAAACTCTTCTGTTTCTTGCATTGGATATCTGCTTATATTAAGAATGGGTACCCAGTGCGGTGGTGCACACCTGTAATCCTAATGACCAGGAGACTAAGATAGGAGGATCTCCAGTTCAAAGCTAGCCTCAGCAACTTAGTGAGGGACTTAAAAACTTAGAGAGACCCTGTCTCTAAATAAAATATAAAAAGGGATGGGGTTGTGGCTCAGTAGTTAAGTACCGCTGGGTTCTAAAATAAAAACAAAAACAAAAACCAGAAAAGAGTAATTAAAGACTGAGTGGATATCTGAGCATGTGGTTGGTGTTCACTGTAGGGTAATGTGGTTGATCTGTTTTGTTGGTCCATTTGGGTACTTCCAGACCTTCTGCTTGCATCCCTTCTCTAAGTATCTGGTAGGAGAATTATGGCTGAGTAGGTATTGTCCTTCTGTGGAGAGGTGGGAAAGGAATCTGGAAAATTGCTTTTTTTTGATTTTTAAAATTAGAGCATTTAATTGTACATAGTATTTGGGTTCATTCTGACAAAATTATACATGCAAGGAATTCCCACTCCTCTCACCCCTTTTCCTTCCCTTCTCCCTCCACCCTTTCTTCCTCATCTTCTCTACTGTTCTTCCTTTCCTCCTTCTGTATTTATTTTCAATTGGTACTTTTTACATACACATAAAGGTGAAATTCCTCGTGTGTTATGGTTTGGATATGAGATGTCCCCCAAAAGCTCATGTGTGAGACAATGCAAGAAGGTTCAGAGGAGAAATGATTGGATTGTGAGTCTTAGTCTAATCAGTTAATTAATCCCTGATGGGATTAACTGAGTGGTACCTGGAGGCAGATGGGATGTGGCTGGAGGAAGTGGGTAATTGGGGGTGTGGTGATGGGGTGTGTATTTGTATCTGGTGAGTGGAGCCTCTCTCTCTGCTTTCTGATCATGATGTGAGCCGCTTCCCTCTACCATGAAGTTCTGCCTCACTTTGAGCCCCAAGGAATAGAGCCTGGTGTGTATGGGTTGAAACCTCTGAAACTGTGAGCCCTCAAATAAACTTTTCCTCCTCTATAGTTGTTCTGGTTGGGTTCTTTTAGTCACAGCAGTGAAAAAGCTGACTAAAAGACCTTGGTACATTTACATATGTCTATGACATGATTTTGTTAAATTCATTCCATATTTTGTCCTTTACCTTTCTTCCTCCCTCCCCCTTGTTCTCCCTCTACTCCACTGATCTTCCCTATATATTTATGATATCTGATCCCCTCTCCCACTGCCTTCTTTCCCTTATTTTGCTCTTGCTTCATATGAGAGAAAACATTCAACCCTTGCTTTTCTGAGTCTGGCTTATTTCATTTAGCATAATTTTCTCCATTTCCATCCATTTACTAGCAAATACTATTATTTCATTCTTTTTCATGACTGAATACAACTCTTGTGTGTGTGTGTGTGTGTGTGTGTGTGTGTATCACATTTTCTTGGTCCATCCATCTATTGTTGGGCATCTGGGTTGATACCATAATTTTGACTATTGTGAATTGTGCTGCTATAAACATTGAAGTGGATATATCACTATAGTATTCTGATTTTAGTTCCCTTAGATAAATACCAAGGAGTGATGTAGCTGGTTCCTATGGTGGTTCCATTTCTAGTTTTTTGAGGAATCTCCACACTGCTTTCTAGTAGGTTGTACAACTTTGCAGTCCCACCAACAATGTATGAGTGTACCTTTCCCCCCACACTTCTCCAGCATTTATTATTACTCATCTTCTTGATCATTGCCATTCTGACTGGAGTGAGATGAATTCTTAGTGTAGTTTTGATTTGCATTTCCCTGTTGCTAGAGATGTTGAACATTTTTTCATGTATTTGTTGGTCATTTACATTTCTTCTTTTGAGAAATTTCTGTTTAGTTCCTTTGCCCATTTATTGATTCAGTTATTTGTTTTTTTGGTATAATGTTTTTTGAGTTCTTTGTATATTCTGTATATTAATCTCCTGTAGGAAGAGTAACTGGCAAAGATTTTTTCCCATTCTGTAGGCTCACTCTTTACTCTCTTAATGCTTTCCTATGCTTTTCAGAAGCTTTTTAATTTGATGGCATCCCACTTATTGATTCTTGGTTTTATTTTTTGAGCTTTAGGGTTCTTGTTAAGGAAGTTGGTGCCAGCCCCAGTGTGATGGAGTCTTGACCCTGTGTTTTCTTATAGCAGTTGCAAGGTTTCTGGTCTAATTCCTAAAACTTTGATCCATTTTGATTTGATTTTTGTGCACGTTGAGAGATAGGGATCTAGTTTCCTTCTTCTACATATGGGTATTCAGTTTGGAAAATGTCTTTTTTAAAAAAAATTGAACACTCATTTTTATTTTTTTGTCATACCAATCCCCCCACCCCAGCAGTAAATTGGGCTGCTTTTTTGCTTTCACACTGCTGTGTTAGGAATTTGCTTTCTGGAGTCTGTTAAATCAATTACCACTTGCCCATATGTTTTCTAGCTTCTAAAAATTGTTTTTGTTGCCTCTTTCATTTTTTCCTAATGGATTTGTCTTCTTAAAAAATTCCTCATCTCCTAGTTTAGTGGGATGTTTAGAAGAAGCAAAAGTAAATGTGAGGAACCATCCTGCCATATTTCCCTGAAAGTGTCAGAGAACACTTGGTAATGAAAAATATGCTAAGTGAACCAGAAACCAGACGTAGCTAGTGAACCGAAATATAGAATGTACAACAAAGTAATTCTTCTCTCTCATATTTACTAGGAGACATGGAAGACAGGATAAGTTCCAACATGAACAATTAAGAATTCCAAAAGCAGAAAGAGAGGAAATGGAAAATAGTCAATGTTTTAGAGGTGTCTGAGACTGTTTGGAAGCTGATGGAAGGTATTGAGGACATACCATTCAAATCATGGTAGGGAAAAAGAATTAGAGTACATACCTCATTCAGTAGGTGACAAAAGTGAAGTAAATGACACATAAAAAAGTCTATACTCTGCAAAATAAAGTGTAGGAACAAAACCAAACATTTCTTCAATTGCAGAAAGTATAAATGGGTTATATAAACCAGAGCAAAAAAGAAGGGGGTTTGGAAGTGTAGCTCAGAGGTATAGTGCTTGCCTAGCATGCATGAGGTCCTGGATTCAAAACCTTGGCTTCAAACCCCAGCACTTCCCCCCAAAACAAAATGTCAGCAATAAATAATAGTAAAACATTTTTATAGCTATACCAATCAGAGAAAAAAGACATGAAGACCAAAAGCATTATTAGGCATAAAGGGTATTACTATAGAAATAAAAGTTTTATTTTACCCAGAATATAAAAACACTTGTCTATACTAAACAACAAAGCCTCAAAGCACCCAATCAAAAATGGATGGAATTAAGCTGGGTGTGGTGAGGCACACCTGTAATCCCAGGGGTTAGGGAAGCTGAGGCAGGAAGATCATGAGTTCAAAGCCAACTTCAGCAAAAGCGAGGCGCTAAGCAACTCAGTGAGACCCTGTCTCTAAATAAAATACAAAATAGGGCTGGGGATGTGGCTCAGCGGTTGAGTGTCCCTGAGTTCAATCCCTGGTAACCACTCCCCCACCAGACCTAAAAAGGATGGAATTATAGATATAAATGGACAGCTCATAATTTTAACAGTAGACTTTCATAGACCTATTCTACTAGTTAATAGAAAAGACCAAAAAATTAGTGAAGACATGAAAGGTTTGATTTACATAGTTCAGTGTTTTTCAGCATTTTTGACTGCTATCCATAATAAGAAATGCATACATGACCTAGAAAACGTATGTGTATACATTCTATTTTTCTTTTTTTTTTGGTATTGGGGATTGAGCCAGGGGCACTCCACCACTGAGCCACATCCCCGGCCCTATTTTTGTCTTTTTTTACTTAGAGACAGGGTCTCACTGAGTTGCTTAGGGCCTCACTAAGTTGCTGAGGCTGGCTTTGAACTAGCGATCCTCTTGTCTCAGCCTTCCAAGTGCTGGGATTACAGGCGTGCGCCACCGCGTTTGGCTTGTGTACATTCTCTATGTCATCATATCTAGGATACTTTTGGTTATGATGTGACATGATTTTTTGGTACTACTAGGAAATAAAAGTGCTGACATTAAATGATATCATGCTGTTCATTGTGTGAGTTACTCAATATCAGAGTTGTTAAAAATGTGAAAAAAATGTTCACTGTGATAATTTCTATCCTCTCTCATTTTAAAAATTGCTAGTTATAACCTACCAAATTGACTTTATGCCCCAATAGTGATTTGCAACTGTCAGTTTAAACACCACTGACCCCCAACGGGTCAATTTGGAACCATGCATCCAATAAGTATGCTTCAACATCATGAACACGTATACAGTGTCACAACTTCCATCATCACAGAGGAAGTCTCATTAAAATTTCTAGGATTCTGTATTTTGCAATGTTCCTTGACCATGATACAATGGTAATTTGAAGTCGAATTTAGCTAAAATACTCTTACATATAATTATGTATGATGGAAAATAAAACAGCACATTTCTGAGTAGTGCTGTTAGTTAATTTAAATATTAAGAATTATTTAGAACTTAAGATGAGAAATTGAAAGTTGATAAACAAAACTGTCAAAAACAAGAAGCTAAGAAACAGTAAAGACATCATGAATGTAACAGCTACAAGGAAATAATACCTTTAGGAATACACTTAAAGATACATTAAAGAAAGAAAATCAGTAAAACTTTGGGTGGGGTTGTGGCTCAGTGGTAGAGCACTTGCCTGGCATGTGAGGCATTGGGTTTGATTCTCAGCACCGCATATAAATGAATGAATAAAATAAATGTCCATCAAGAACTAAAAAAAAAAAAGGAAAAAAGAAAATCAGTAAAACCAAAAGCCATTGTTTTAAGACTAGTAAAACAGTCTTCATTCTGCTATTAATTTAAAAAGAAAACCAATAAATGAAAGGTAATTAGAAATGGGATGAATGGTGTAATATATAATGAAGAAAAAATTTAGGAACTGAGATTATTTTTTATAATTTTATGTCCATAAATTTGACAACTTAGGTGAAATGCACAGTTTCCTAGAATAATAATCTGCTCTAATTGGCTCAAGGGAAAAGAATATTGACCTGAGTGGTCTGTGATCACTAAAGAAAAATCACTGCAGTGATCATAGACCATTGAAGAATTTACTCCTAGTCAGTGGTTCTCCATCAAGGGTGCTTCTGTACTTCCCTCCCTCCTTGGGCAACTTCTGTCTGCATTAGGAGACATTTTGGTTGTCACATCTGAGAGTGGAGGTGCTCCTGGTATCTCATGGGTAGAGGGCAGGGCTGCTGCTGAACGTCTCCCAATGTACAGGACAGCCTCTCAGAACGAAGAGTTATCTGACTCCAAAAGTCATTAGTGCCGTGGGTGAGAAACCCTACTCTCACACTCACAATTAGGAAAGCCATGTAATAAAAACACCATTTTCACCTTAGATTAATTAACCTGCAAGAGTTTTTTTTTTAATGAAGTTGGTGAGCTCTAAAATATATATATGGAGGAATAAAAGACTAAGAATAGATGAGGTAATTTTTCAGAACATGGTACATGCTCTTGTCAGAACTTTTGAAACTAGAGCAGTTGAGATTGTATATTTTTAGGGACATCTAGACCAAGGAAGTTGACTAGGGAGTCCAGAAATAGTACCACTCAGATATGGAAATTTGGTATATGTGCATTGTACATGAGGGAAGGAATAATGGTACCAGGACAATCAACTGGCTATCTAGAAATAAAGTAAATTCCAATCTCCCATGTATACAAATATAAAATCCATGTGAATTAAGAAACCAAACTTGAGCTGGACTTGGTAGCACATGCCTAGAATTCCAGCTACTCAGGAGGATGGCCTGGGCATCTTAGTGAGACTTATCTCAAAGTAAAAATAAAGAGGCCTGGGGAAGAAACTCAGTGGTAGAGCACCCTTGGTTAAATCCCCAGTAACACACACACACACACACTCACACACACACTCACACACACACACACACACACACACACACACAGAAACTGAACCTGAACAGCAAGGATTTAAAACTTAAATAGATGAAAATAAGAGACCATTCATATGACCTGGATGTAAAGAAAGATTTCGTAAGACACTGAAAGCTGTTATGTATGAAAGAAAATGTGGATACATTTTATTAAGCACACCAACAATTTTGTTCATTGGAAAGCACCATATAAAATATTGGGCTGGGGTAGTGACTCAGTGGTAGAGCATTTGCCTGGCATGTGGTCCTGGGTTTGATCCTCAGCACAGCATGTAAATAAATAAATAAATAAATAAATAAATAAATAATTCATTGACAACTAAAAAAAAAAGTTAAAAAATATACAAGATATTTACAAAACATTAACTTTTGTGTGGGTGAGGAAATAGACAAGATTGTTGTAGCACTTTTGTTTGTAACAGAAAAAAAAACTAGGAGGGAGACAGATGTCCATTAATAGGAAATTTGAAAGATATACTGCATTGTCTTAATACATTGAATCTATATTTAGCAGCGCTTTTCTGCTCTCTGAAACCTAATGTACCTTTTTTACAACCAATATTTTATCATACCTTTTTTACAACCTTGAACTACTATCCATGCACACCACTTATAAAAATAGTATTGTATCCTAAATGTAATATAATGGAGAAATAAAGGAAGGTAATTTTGGTAAAAAGCATATTTAAATATATAAATGCTGGTATGACAATATTGATAGACACAGCTTAGTTGCTGATACCTGCATAAAATGAGTAGTTTTGGATGTAAGAGGCAGGAAGAGTCATACCTTACTATTGATATTTTCCTCTGCATGACGTTTTGAAACAGGGCTAAGTAGGAATATTGGCACATGTATGTAGAGTCATCATAGATGCAACAGCTACAAGAGCAGACTAATATGAATGTTTCCTTATGTCTTCATTTACCTTGAGTGGACTGGCCATTAATGACCTAATTTTTTGAATTGGTTTATAGCTATAGAGGTCTGAGTAAAACCAAATGTACTTTTTCTCATGATTTGTGTGGTAGTTAAATTCCTGAAAATATTGATGATCCTTTAAAACCAGGCAGAACAAAACAAAAACTCAACAGTATAGAGTTCTATGCTCAGATAATTTTTTCATATAAATTAGTAACTTTTTTGAGTTATATGAGTTATGGAACAAGAGAAGGATCTGCACTGTGCATGATTATCTTGAATAGTTCAGGATATTAAGATCCCTGGCTCCCTCCCACCAACTAAATGCCATGATATCCCCAGTCTGAAGTTCTAACAAAGAGTGACAATCCTACAAATGTCCAACATGCACCTAAGCACAGTAGTGCCTAGCTGAGAGCTGGGGAAGTAGAACAATTAACGTGGATGAATCTTAAAACCAGTGCTAAGGAATAAAATAAGTTGTAAGACTCTACCAATTGTATAATCTTAAACAATGCAATATATTGCTTATGGATGGAAATGATGAATTGAACTCAAAAGAGTGACTATCTTGGGATTGTCAGAGACAAAGGATCAATGAAAGAAGACATGGATATATTTTATTAAGCCCAGAGAATGTGTAGGAAGCTTCAACCATAATTGCAATAACGTGTTAGGATTTGTCAAAACTAGGTGGTAATTTATTGATATTTTTTTTAATTACCCTATAGCTCCTTGTATGTTTGAAAACCTTACTCTATAACCTTAAGTGAGACAACAAAACACGAGGCTGAATAAGTTAAGTTCATCTGGGTATGTACTGAGGAGTGGGATAACTGGGTCAAATGGTGTTTCCATCCTAAGTGTTCTGAGGAATCTCCATACTGCTTTCCAGATTGGCTGTACCAATTTGCAGTCCCACCAACAATGTATGAATGTACCTTTTCCCCTACCAGTATACTGTAAGTGATGTAGCCACATCAATATATGTAATGGCTCAATTCATAATAGCTAAGCTATCAACCCAACCTAGGTACCCTTCATGGATAAAGAAAATGTGATACATATACACAATGGAATATTGCTCAGCATAAAGAAGAATGAAATTATGGCATTTGCCAGTAAATGGATGGAGCTGGAGAATATCATGCTAAGAGAAGAAAGGGTGGAAGTCCAAAATCAGTAACACTGGGCTGAAGTCCATCTTCACAGGCTGTACTATTTCCTCAGAGGTTGTAGGGAAGAATCTGTTGTTTGCCTCCATCAGTTTCTGGTGGTTTCTGGGATTCCTTGACTTGTTGCTTTGCTGAAGTCTTCAATCCAGCATCTGCAAATCTCTACTCCCATCGTTTTTTAAAAAAATTTGTTCTATTTAGTTATACATGACAGAAGAATGCATTTTGATTCATTGTACACAAATGGAGTACAACTTTTCATTTCTCTGGTTGTACATGATGTAGAGTCACACCATTCATGTAATCATACATGTACATAGGGTAATGAGGTTGGTCTCATTTCACTCTTTCCCACCCCTGCCCCTTCCCTTCCCTCATTCCCCTCTGCCCGATCCAAAATTCCTCATTCTTCCCTACCCCCCGCCCCATTATGTGTCAGCATCTACTTATCAGAGAAAACACTTGGCCTTTGATTTTTTGGGATTGGCTTATCTCGCTTAGCATGGCATTCTCCAACTCCATCCATTTACCTGCAAATGCCATAATTTTATTCTTCTTTAAGGTTGAGCAATATTCCATTATATATATAAGCACAATTTCTTTATCCATTCATCTATTGAAGGACATCTAGGTTGCTTCCACAATTTAGCTATTGTGAATTAAGCTACTATAAACATTGATGTGGTTGCATCACTATAGTATGCTGATTTTAAGTCCTTTGGTTATATACCAAGGAGTGGGATAGCTGGGTTAAATGGTGGTTCCATTCCAAGTTTTCTGAGGAATCTCCATACACTTTCCAGAGTGGCTACACCAATTTGCAACCCCACCAGCAATGTATGAGTGTGCCTTTTCCTTCATATCCTCACCAACACATTGTTGCTTGTATTCTTGATAATGGCCATTCTAATTGGGGTGAGATGATATCTTAAGGTAGTTTTGATTTGCATTTCTCTTACTCCTAGAGATATTGAACATTTTTTAAGTACTTGTTGATTGATTATCTTCTTCTCTGAGTGTTTGCTCAGATCCTTATCTGCTGCCATCTTTATATCATTGTCTCCCTATATCTCTCTCTTATAAGGATACCTGTGATGGCATTTAAGGCCCCTTTGATAATCCAGAATAATCTCTCCATCTAAGGTTCTAAAATAAATCACATCTGCAAAGACTCTCCTCCCGTCCCTATTTGTTGCCATATGAGGTAACTTACCCAGGTTCCCAGGTGTGAGGGTGTGGATGTCTTTTGTGAGGCTATTTCTCAGTCTGACCAGGGAACAAGCACTGTACATGGATATGGAAAGCTGAATAAAACCCTTTAAGCATATGTGGCCAGTGATGTCAGCTGCCTCCCACGGTCAAGGTTGAAGAGACTGCCACAAGAGTCTGTTCAGATGGTCACCCGTGAATGTGCAGAGAACATTGTGTCAGAGTTGGTAAGCCCTAGAGCCAAGTTGCCCAGAGGTGGGCACGAGCATTGGAGAAGGAAAGGGGATGACAGCATAGGCTTGACTCTTGGTGTGCCCATTTGTGCATGCCTCTGTGTGCACATGTGTGCACACATGAATGCATGCGTGTTTACATTACAGTTTTTTGGGGGGAAGATGCAGTGAATAACTCCCATTTTCTCTCTTTCTCTGGTGGGGGGAGAGACAGAGAGAGGAAGAGAGGGAGGGAGAGATGGAGGGAGGTGTGCATCTCAAACAGATAGCAAAATATTAACCTTATTGATGATAAACCCAGATTGGAGAACGGACATTTGATGTGACACACAGAATTCTTCACCTTTGGTACCTAAATTCAAAGACCTAGCAACTTGGTAACTTCCCACTTCTGGGATGCAGGGTCTGTCCTGCTCAGCTCATGGGGTAACAGGAACTGGCCTGAGGGGCCCCTTTTCTTCTGAGGTCTGACTGTGGAGGGGTGAGGAGGGGCCTTTGGTCAACTTGTGCTCGGAACCCCCAGGCGTTTCAGTTGCTGTGCTGCTGTCCCTGAAGTCTGACTCTGGAGGAGGTGGAAGTTCCCTGCTTGGGTCCCTCACCACCTTCGTGTCTTCCCCTGGGTTACAAGTGTCTCCCCTTTACCACCCTCCAGCCACATCCCATCAGGAGCAGGGACTATCTCTTCAGGTTTTATGTTGCCAGCACCTGGGGCACTGCCTCCCTGGAGCAGATAGATGGGCAGTCAAGGTTTATGAATACATTGCCTCCCAGAGTTGTTATTCAGGGCTCTATCTTTATTTTGGTAGTGTATTTGAGTTTCATTGGTATTTGCATTTTGTCAGTATTAGTCTTTACACTGGTGGAAGCAGCCATGATTTTGATTGTACAAGGTCTAATTAGTTATAGCCTTGAGAAAACAATGTAAAGAGAGCCAAGGTCATGATGGTTTTAATTGTGTTGAGGTGAAGTCAGAGGGTTTTCTCATAGTTTGCTCAAGATTCTGAAGAATTTCAGTGGTTTTTCCTATGGTTAATTAAATCCATCTTTAAAAACTGATTATTGACTTCTGTTTTAGAAATTGCTGATGTAACTTAAATTTGACAAATCAATGGATATCCGGTGTATGTGAAAACAGAGGGCCTGGGTGAACTTTACTTTTGGGCTGCCCATGCAGTGCTATGGAGAAACCACATTTTGGAGGGAGGTCTGTATTTGCTTGGACATTCATTTGAAATAATTGTAACTCCATGGTATATATGGCTGTTGAGAGCTAGGAAGCCATAATATTTGGTCATTAAAGGCAAACTATTAGATTTTCTAGCTGTTTCTTTCCCTCTGAACTCATTCATTTGTATCAGGAAAAATTAATTGCAAGCTTTTCCCTCACTTCTCTTGAATCTCTTTCCTTCTGAGTTTCAGCCCTGGAGCAGAACTCTCTGGAAGTTTCCAAGCCCTGTCGTTGCCTAGAGTGGCCTCAGCCTTCTTGGGAGGGAGCAGGTCATTGGGGATGTCACCTGGCTAATCATTTATGGGAGTGAGCTGGATGAATCCTGGGTCTCTAGACCAGGGGTACTCAACAGAAATGAAATATAATTCTAGGCACACATGTGAACCACATGTATAATTAAGAGTTTTCTAGAAACTACATTAAAAAGAAGAAACTGCATTAATTTTATTGATATATTTTATTTACCCTAATATATCCAAAATGTTCTATCAACATTTGGTCATGAAATATAAGAATTATTGAGATATTTCACACTCTATTTTTTTACGTGTATTCTTCGAAATCCACTGTGTACTTTACACATGTACTTATAACACATTTCAGTTTGGACTACCCATGTTTTGGTCCTGGGTAGGGATATGTGGCTGGAAGCTTCCATACCCACCGTACAGTTCTAGAGAGAGGGAGGGTGTGTTTATTTCCTGAGAGGAGAGTATTCCATTGTTCAGCGTTAATGAGACATTTGAATAGCTTTAATATTTTGGTGAAAATTGAAGGTCGTTTTTTTCCACTGCTGCTAAATGTCTGTTGCTTCCTTGGAAATAAGTTAAGAAGAGACTGTGAATTCTTCTAGTGGAGAAATAGTTACAGCTGAGGGTTTTGGGTGACGAGAGAACTAAAATTGTTTCTTTTCCAAACTCACTGTTATATGACCTCATTATTCTTAGCTGTTTAAAATGATTTCAAGGATTAATACACTTGTGTATAGGAGGACTGAATCTAGGAATTCATGTTAAAAAGGAAATTTATAAGGAATAGAGATTTGGTATTGGGGATTGAACTCAGGGGCACTGAACCACTGAGCCACATCCCCAGCCGTATTTTGTATTTTATTTAGAGACAGAGTCTCACTGAGTTGTTTAGCACCTCACTGTTGTTGAGGCTGGTTTTGAACTCATGATCCTCCTGCCTCAGCCTCCTGAGCCACAACTAATGTGTTATTCAGGATATTTGATGACATAGAAACCTAGGGCAATTAAATGGGAACTTTGAAAACAGTTGTGTTTGAGGTCAAACATCTTTAAAAAGCAGCATCTGACTTTAGGAGCAGATTTAGCCAGGATGTTTAGATGTAATTCTATTGACCCTAGAAAGGACACATATTCTGCCAATTTCTTTGTCAGCTCAGCACCCAAGTGCAGGTGTGCAGAAGCAGCTCCTGTCATATTTTAGTTATGACATCAGCCAGGTGAGGACATGAAGGTAGGTAGGAGGGAGTGAATGTTTGTGGAGTGCTGTGGTGTTTGTTTTGTCTTGTTTTTCCAGAGCTGGAGATGGAACCCAGGGCCTCGAGATGCTAGGTAAGCACTGTACCACTGAGCTATACTGCCAACCCATAAGTGCCATGTTTTGTGTGGACCTTGTTTTGGGAACCTAATTCATTCTGCTCATAGAGTTTCTTTCTGTTTCCTGAATACTGAAGTTGAAGGGCTCTCTCTTGCTATCATACCTTTCTGTTTGGTCCCTCTGGAGTCCAGCATCCCCAGCTGGCTCAGTCCCAAGGGTGCCCCATACTTATGGACTTCCCTCAGAAGAAATTGCTGTTTCCACTGTCCTTGGCCTTAGGAGAAGGATAAGCTCCTTCAAGGTTCCAACTGAGCCTTCTGTCACGCTTATAGAATTAATCTCTTCCCTCCAGCACTACTGCTTATGGTTTTGGTTGGGCCTTATTTCATTTTGCCTTGTGGTTGCTAGTTGGATGCCTCTATAACTCTGCTCTAAAGAAACCATTTGATGGTAAAGCTGGTGCTTGATGAATCTTTTCAATTACTAGTAGATAGAAGTTGCTCAGTTCAACATTTGTCAAGGGAATGAATGAATGGCAGTGTGCATCATAAGGCAGAGACCAAGTGCTGCTGCTTTTCTCTGTGATCCTGAAAAAGTTACTTTTATGGATTTTGCTTTCCTCATCTGTAAAGCAAGATAATAGTACTTACCTTAGGATGTGGTCAGTGTGGGAGCCAACACACGCAACTACTGAGGTCATTATGGTACAAACAAACGGCAGTGATTATCATCAGCCATTGACACTTTACTGGTTTGAATTTACCATAAGTTAAACTATATCCTTTGGAGATGACTAGAAGTCACCAGCTTCAGAAAACACTGTCTTTCCCACTGGTGATGGTCTTGATGTGAAGATTTGGGGACTGCTGAAACAAGTCACACTGAAGCTTTCACTGTCCCTTTGCCTGTGGCTGTCTATATTTGTTTTCATAGCAAAATCTAATAAACTTCCTCCGCCCCACCTCCCTGTGTCTACCAAATACCTGCTGTTAAACCAGGGGCTCTGCTGGGGACCTAGGGATGAGTATGACATGCTACCTGTCATTCAGCATGCCCAGAAATCAGCATGACTCATTACAGATTTAACCAGTAGACTCACAGAATCTTGAACAATTTAGGCTTGAGGGTCAAGTTATTCATGCTTTATAATTGCTACTCCTGTTGTTTACGCTGTGATCAGAAAAGTTGTTCTGATTGTTTATGACTTAACAAAGGAGTTGGGTTTCAAATTGAGAAATTGCATGCAGTGGAGCAGTCAGGTGATTTGGGGTCCCAGCTTTGGTGCCCTGAAAGTAATTTCAGATCCTTGAGATTTGGTTTCCAAATTCTTTTTTTTTTTTTTAAATTTTATTGTTTCAGAGAAGTTTAGGTTCACAGAAAAATTGAATGGAAGATACAGAGAGTTTTCACATGGTCTCTGGCCTCACACATGCAGGTGCCTGCCCATCATCACCATCCTCCACCAGAGTGGTACTGGTAGAATTAATAGCCCTTATGGACACTTCATTATCACCCAAAGCCCATAGTTTACCTTAGGACCCATTCTTAGTATCGTGCATTCTGTGGGTTTGGACAAATACACAATGACATGTATCCACATTATAACATCATACAGGGTAGTTTCACTGACCTAATAATGCTCTGATTCTAACATTGATCCCTTTCTCCCCACAAACTCCTCGTAACCACCAATCTTTTCTTTTGTCTTTTTAAAGATCCCATTTCTTTATTTCCAATTTCAATATGTATTACGTCCTTTTCTTTCTCTCATCTCAAATTCTACATTCACCAAATAAGCATTGAATGTAACTTCAAAGAATGACCTTTTTATAACAAGTTTTACTTCATGAAATATAAATTTTCAATTCCACTCAGTCTATCTCATAAAGATTTATAATACTGATTTTTGATAAAGTTAAATGCAATTGCCCCTCAGCATCCTAGGGGATTGGTTCCAGGATTCCACAGGTACCAAAATCAGAGGATGCTCAAGTTCCTTATATAAAATGGTACTGTATTTTCATGTAAGCCATGGGTATCCTCTCATATACTGTGTATCATCAAGACTACTTCTAATACCTAATACAGCATATTAGAGATATGTAAATTCTATGTAAATAGTTATATTTTTTAGGGAATGATGGCATGTGATGATATTAAAGTAGAATTGGAATTGCTTTGCAAGCTGATGCATAATTTGGTAATCACCTTTGCTATATCAAAAAGGGGAGATGCTATCTGACAAGGACTATATATATTATTTTTTGTATTTTTTTTATTTACTTATTGATTCATTGAACACAAATGGAGTACAGCTATTGTTTCACTGGTTGTACACAAAGTAGAGTCACACCATCTGTGCATTCATGCATGTACACAGGGCAATGGTATCTGTCACACACTCTGTTATTAATTTTACCCCCCACCCGCCCCCACCCTTCCCTTCCCTCTATGCTAGCTATCTTTCCTCCATTCTTGCCATCTTTCCCCCCCACATTATGCATCATCATTCATTTATCAGAGAGACCATTCGGCTTTTGGATTTTTGGGATTGGCTGATCTCACTTAGCATAACAGTTTCCAACATCATCCATTTACCTACAAATGTCATAATTTTATTCTTCTTTATGGCTGAGTAATATTCCATTGTGTATATATACCACAGTTTCTTTATCCATTCATCTACTGAAGGGCATCTAGGTTGATTCCATAATCTAGCTATTGTGAATTGAGCAGCTATGAACATTGATGTGGCTGCATCACTGAGGCAATCTGATTTTAAGTCCTTTGGGTATAAGCCAAGGAGTGGGATAAGGACTATATTTTTAAAATGTCAAAATTCTGTCTTATTCCACCATTTTTCCCTCTACATAATCTAAAGATCCTCCATTCCTCTCTCACCCCCACCCCCAACCAGATTCTATATCATCATCCACTTATCAGGGATAACATTTGGCCTTTTTTTGGGGGGATTGGCTTATTTCACTTAGCATGATAAACTCCAATTCCATCCATTTATCTGCAAATGCCATAATATTGTTACTCTTTATGGCTGAGTAGTACTCCATTGTGTATATATACCACATCTTCTTTATCCATTCATCTGTTGAAGGGTACCTAGTGTGATTAACATGAATGATATGAATGTGCATCATACACAACCATAGACATGAAAATTTGTACCCTGTATGCGTACAATGAATCAAAATGAAGTCTGTAAAAATAAAAAATAAATAAATAAATTGACAGCTAAAATTATATATGCCAAAAAAGTCAAAATTCACTTATATTAAAAATTTGCAAAATTATAATTATTGTGTCATTTAGTTGGGCAAATAAATGACTTGAATCTGATATTGTCCCTGAAACTTAAAAACATCTGTTTAACAAATTACAACATTCCAGACAAATGTTAGATCATTTTTATTATTTGACTTGAATTTCTAAAGCATTTAAAGATTTTCATGCCCATTGTTTGTTGCTATTTTTTTTTTTTGTGGTGCTGGGGATTGAACCCAGGGCCTCACACATGCCAGGCAAGTGCTTTACCACTGAGCCACAACTCCAGCTGTAAAGCTAATCTTCATTGGGCATTTATTGTGTGCTATACTCTTTGTGTGTTTTGTCTGAAACTCATGACAACTCCATGAAGAAATGGAAGCATAACAGGCAGACCGTCCCTCAAGGTCGCATAGCTGATGTGTGGTGGAGCTGGGTTTGAACCCAGACTCCTGGTTCCAGAGCAGGTCCATCCTCCTCCACATGCACTAGGGAGGAGCCCTGCCTGTCCCAAATCTTCCTGGACCCTCTGAGCAAGGTCCAGGAGACTGTCCCCTCTCCTTTGACCTGGATAGGGAGTAGGTATGAGCTTTGGGAATGTAACAACAGAGGAGAATTGTAAAGTTTTGGTGATTTAGTTAAAAAAGTGGAAGATTTATGGAGGGTAGAGTTTAGCTAAATTTGACCAGTGACTCTACAGATTAGTTTTTATAGATTTCATTGTTGTCAGTTAAATGCTTCTGTTGATTCTGTTTTTAAAAATTTAATCTTTTATTTATCCCCCGAGGACAAGTATCCATTCCAGGAAAAGAAAGTAGTAATTATCTGTTTATAAAATGATAAAAATTATTTTAAGGCATTCCTTTTAAAATTGTTACTCTAATATATTATGTAGAAAAACTTATTTTCTCATGCAGCCATTTACATAGTTAAGAGATTTCTGAACAGTCAGGGTTTTCCCTCAATAACTTCCTTTGTGGCCCAGAGCAATATAACACGGGGGTAGCTGACTCTCAGTTAGGGAGGTGGGGGCAAGGGAATAGGGATTCAGAAGTTTGATTTTAGGCAGCTCCCCACTTACTACCTTTGTGATCTTGTGTAGGCCATTGAGTCTCTGCGAACCTCTCTGATCGTTTTTAGAAGAGGTATAATGATCTTACCTTAAGGATCTTACCTTAGGTCCTTTCCAAGATAGGTGTAAAAATCACCTTAAATCAGTGTGCAGTTTTTGATTTCTTTCTAACCCTTGTGTCATTCCTTCATGTCACTCAGGTGAAATTGCTCTAAATGTAGATTTTCATGGGAACCAAACAGGTATGAAAATGGTTGGAATGAATGGAGTAGGCCTGGCACCTGCCTGTCCCTGACTTGAATGTCAATCATGCTGTCATTGAAGAAAATCTCTCCTTGTGTTATGATGTGAATGAATTTGACCTAAAGTCGATGGAAAGAGATAGCGAGGCTGAGCATTTGTGGATAGTCATATGCACATACACGGTAACCAGAAGACTGGTGTTCAGTGTGGGCCTGCCAGGGTGGCTCCGGGTTGTTAAAACACCACTTGGGAATCAGCCACTGTCCATGTGTCCCATCTCGACCCTTTTGCCCACCTCATCCCTGGGGGCCTATGGGTAGATCCACTAGCCAGTAGCTGAAAGGGCTAATGCCTGGTTTCAGGGCCTGCCCCAGCTAAGGAGTAGACGCTGTCTCTTACAGCTAATGGAAGCCTGAGCTCTGTTAGCTATTAAATGTGTTGCTTGTCACCTCTGTGTGTGAATCCCTTATTGTCACACACATAGATGGATATTGGGAGAGGTTTTTTGGTTGGTGAAAGACTGACATTTAACAGTTGAAGTAATAGTTGTTCTCAAATGCACTAGCCTTGTTAAAATATAGCTTATCTACTTTCAGTTTGAACAAAACAGCTCAATAAAGATTCATATTAAAGCAATTAAATACTACAAACTTGAAATGATTAATTTATTCAGCAGACATTTATTGATCACCTGCTCTGTGCTTGGAAAAATAATAACCTGTCCCAAACATTGTATCAGCGTGCCAGAGCTTGCTGTTTTGCTTCTGGTATTTGTCGCACCTAGTTTGTGTTTTGGCTCCTGTTTTATAGGTTCTGGGATGTGAAAGAGGTTCCTACCATGATATAGTTTGTGAGTGGCAGAGGTTGGACTGGAACCCAGGTCTGAAGATTCCAGAGCCTCTGCTCTGACCTTCCTCTTTGCTCCCACTGGGTATGTCCAAGGAAAAGGAGAGTGGACCAGGCTGCCACTGTCCTTTCCTCATTCTACTGGGGAGGAACTACTCAGAAATAGGAATAGTCCTTGCAATGCCATGCTACCTAAAAAAGACAAAACCCTTAACCTTTTCTTCTCTGGAACCATTTGCAACTCATAAAGTCAGACAAAGGGAGCAAAAGAGGAACAATTCCTGTGTCAGTGTGAGCATGAGAATGAGGCAGGGCAGGACTTTTGCTACTGCTTGACCTTCAGTTCCACTGACATCTGCCTGGATTTAACGGTGAGGTTCTTCCTGACCTGACACAGGTTTGGATGTTAAGCTCCGAGCTTCTAGAGTCACTCTGCAGTTCCCTTGACCTGTGGGTGTTTGTTACTGTACTGGTGTAAAGAAACATAATATTCATTACCGGCCAAAGCGCTGTAAGGAAGAATTTATTCAGAACCTTGGAGATAGGTATGGTGTGACCATGCAGCAGGATCTTGCAGTGGGGAAGAGAGGCTGGGCTCAACTCTGAACAGAGTGTGGACAAATGGGGATGGATAGCCAAGGAGCAGGGTGGGGGTCAATGGATGGAAAACTAGTAAGAGGAAACAGGGTTACGTGGTCTCCTGGCTAACTTGACTTTCCAGGGTTCTTGCTATAAACAGAGCCAGGTGATCAGGTGTTGCCTGGGGGATAGTGGGAGGGTGAAGAATCTGGTCAGATATTGATGAAGATAGGATTTTGATGGCAGAGGGTCTTGCTTAGCTCATCTATGAGAATTCTGTTGAGACTGGGCTTTACAAGAAAGTACACAGATGGGACTGGGAAAAGATTTGAAAGCTAGAATAAAGTTTAGCCAAGTAAAGAATCTTGTCATGGGGGAAGGGGCAAGTGTGTTAAAAATGGTTTTAGACAACCTAGGACGGTTTTAGGGAATGGACATTCTGGAACTGAAACCCCAGGATCAATTAGTCAGGTTTGAGTTGCTTTCCTGAGACTAGAAAAAATCATAATAAAGAGGGTACTGCAGCTGGGTTGAGGTACCAGTGACTGCAGATGATCTCCCTGGAAGAGGAGGCGCTCTCATGGCCAGAATCTCTTCTGGCTTAAACTGTACATGGATAATGAATAGCCTCATGAGTTCCTTCCTTCCTACATGTCCAGTGATAGTGGAAGAACTGCTATCCATTTCATGATGAACTGGTAACACAGTTGCACCTAGTTAAAAAGGTAAAGATTACTTAGGTACTCATTATAAAATTATATTATGAAAGTAAAACATCATTTTGAAAAAAATAGGACAATAATCCTTTCCTCTTTCATATCCCAGGGATAAATATGTTAATGTTTTTATTCATCAATACGTATTTTCTAATCTAGGTTAAGAAACATAAAGCTATGGTCAGATTATAAATATTGTTTTGTATTCCACTGCATTTGGGTGACTTTATTGCAAAGAGATCTTTCAGAAATTTAAGGTACTCCTCCATCCCCAAGATGAAATTGACTTTTTCCTTTTTTGGGGGACTGGGGGATTGAACACAGGGGTGCTTAACTACTGAACCACGTCCCTAGCCTTTTTTTGTATTTTATTTAGAAACAGGGTATCACTGATTGTTTAGGGCCTCACTAAGTTGCTGAGGCTGGCTTTGAACTCATGATCCTCTTGCCTCAGCCTCCCGAGCTGCTGGGACTTTTTCCTTTTGCTTGTAAAAATTATACATGGTGTGGCTTAAAAAATAAAAACCAAACCATATTGAAAGCCAATAGTTTCTTTTCAATTCAAAAAGCCACTGCCACTTTTATTTTTGTCACTCCCATGCCTTTAGATTGCAGCAGCTTTTTGTCTGTGGTGTGTCTCTTAGGAGTGAGATTTTGTGTTGAGGTTGGGGAGATGGCAAGCTCTGTTGCTGCCACTTCAGAGACACTTTAAAAATAGCCCTGTCATCACAGTCCCCAGGGTCTCACTGTTGTCCTGCACCCTGTCCCACTGTGGATCTAGATCACCTTCAAAGCCTTATTCTCTGTGCAGTCAAAGCATCACTTTCTGCAGGAGGAAGAGAGAGGAGCAGGGTCTCTGGAAGCTGGTCTGCTTTGATTTTGAAGTGTCACAAGTTACACTAGTGAAATGTGGGCATGTTAATGATATTTTATATCTCTTTCTCCTGGGCCAGCTGCTTTCTTCAGAGAACTTGAAAAAGAAAAATTACTAGCAGAAACTAGACAGGTGTTAGACTCTTATGCATTTTTTCCAATCCTATTGATGGAGTTTTATCAGTTAGCTCTGTAAAATGACAAGGAGAGTAGTTAATTCTGTCATTTAGCACTGCCTTATATAGCACCAATTCATTATGATTCATTCATCTCAAGTATTTTTATATTTAAAAATAAATTTGTAATACTGTATGATTCCATGTATGTGAACTGTCCACAATAGGTGAATATATAGAGGCAAAAAGTAGATTAATGGTTGTGTAGGACTTGGGTGCTGGTGGAAATGAGAGGTCACTTCTTTTTAGGGCAATGACAGTGTTCTAAAATTAAATGTGATGGTTGTGCAACTCTGAATACACAACAAATCATTGAATTATACACTTTAAATCTGTGAATTGATGGTATGTAAGTGATCTCTCAAGCCTTTAGAACAAGGTCTATACGAATATGTGCATATCCACTACAGTACTTAACCTGAGCAGTTAATCTGTAATCCATGGCAAGGGCATGTCTCTTAAAGAGAGAACACACAAAACCACAATGCTTTACCCAAAAGAATGAGTGTAGATCCCGGCATCAGAAGGTTATTTATTTTTGAGCAAAGATAGAGGGCTACAACTGGAGCGGTTTGACTCACAAAAACTGATTGTTAAATTTTCCTGGATTTTTACAAGCTAGTTGACATCAAGTCAGTGGCTTTAAATCAGCAATGGGGTGGTGCATTTTTACTATGGAGATTGGCAAATATTGCAAGTTGGGCTCTTTTTTCCCCCTGAAGAGCCAGGGGGTCATTTGTCTTCATATCCCTGGTTTCTCCTCCATTTTATGCTACAACACAGAAAGTTGGCTTTCCTCCTGGCTATTGTTTTAACAACTGAATTTAGGAGACTTGTCTCAATGGGGGTGAAGAGAATTGATGGGGAGGGACTCTGTTAGGTTCTCATGTTACTTCAGTCAAAAAACATCCAGCTACCAAATCTCTTTAGGGTCTGGGGGCTAACCTGAGAGTTCTTCTCTTTTTGTGGGAGCTATGCTCTGTGGAATTTCTGCCAATAATCAGTGATTGCTTCTCTATGACCATTCTGCTTTTGAGAAAGAAAAATTTGATTTTCAGATCCTGGGACTAGATTTGTTAATTAGTACTGCTCTTTCACTTGAAGCCTTGCCCTGTTGTGAATTCTAGATGAAATTTGCAATGGTAACTCATGACGCTAAGCAACAGAATCCACTTTACTTCTTATTCATCTTCTTTAATTAATTCAATCTGATTTAGGTTTGGATATCTAAAAGTCATTTTTTTCCCAGACAGGAAATATCTGAATTATTCATATCCTTTCCATCATGAGCCAGGCATATTGGTCCCTTGAGAAATCACTGCTACACATCTTACTGCTGTTCCTGGGTGTTAGTTTGTCAACATCTCTCAGTGAGATTAGTAAATTAGATAGCCACCCTGGAAGTCGTAGACAAATAGAAGTTTCCGGAAAATCTCAGGTGATACAAATGGCTAAAGTTTAAACCCAAATATAATTCTCTTTATGCCTACATGGTTCAGATTTCTTTCATTAGTTATTTTTTATTAAAAAGAAAACAGCTGGATGTTCTATTTTATTAAATTTTTACTAGTATTTGGCCTGACATTTTTCTTTGTAATGGTTAAAATGAAATTTTGACATGAAACTTTTTTGAAAATGGGTCTTTCCCTCCAAATAGAAATATATCCACGTATTTGTTTTTGAGAACTTGTACTGTGAAATTCAGTATTGTGCATAGAAAGTGAAAGTCAATGCTCAGTTCTATCCTTTAGAGATAATAAGAGATACTTTTATATTAACTTGGGGTAGTACCTGTGATGTAATGTATTAACTGCAAAAGGCCAGTTAGAGAGCAGTATAGCATGAGTCAATTTATGTACTGAAAGTATATCTTCAAATATGGAAGAATGTATACCCTTGACAAAAGTGTGAATTAGTGTGCGCATTTCAATGAGCAAAAGACAAATAGGAACCTTTTCCTTCCTAATGGATGCATTGTGTATGTGCACCATAATTTATTTAACCAGTCCCCTATTGATAGGGGCTTAGGATATTATACTTTTAGAATTGTAAGCAGTTATGTAATGAGGATATAAAACAATGTGGTTGTATATAATATTTTATATTAGCTTCCTATTGCTGCTCTGACAGTTGGCTACAAACTTAAAACAACACAAAGTTATTACCTTACAGTTCTGGAGGTCAGAAGTCCACAGTCTCAGGGACTAAAATCAAGGTATCAGCAAGGTTGTGTTCCTTCTGGAGGCTCCAGGGAGAATCTGTTTCTGTCCTTTTTCAGCCTCTGGAAGCTGCCTTTGTTCCTTGGCTTGTGTCCTCCATTCATCCAGCAACGACATTACCCCAGCCTTTGCTTCCCTTGTCATATCTCCCCTACCTCTCCTGCTTCCTGTTTCCTTTGTAAAGACCTTTGAAATTCCAAACCCCCTCTCCCCAATAATCCAGGATAGTTTCCTCACCTCAAAATCCTTAACATCTGAAAATTCCTTTAGCCATGCAAGACAGGCACAGGTCCTGGAGGTTAGGATGTAGATATCTTTGGGGAGCATTATTTTGTCAACTGCATGATTAAGCAAACTGCTATCTTACAGAAACCTCCTTATTTTGTTTAACCTATGTCCATGCCTGAGCACAAGGTTCTAGGGAAACAAATACGAATGATACAGTTCCTGTTTTTCAGAGGGGTATAGCCTTGAAGGGAGAGGGGAGTCATGAAAGAATGTGGGGGTCAGAGGCTCTGCAGGTCATTTATAATGGCTGAGCCTCAGGTTCAAGGTGTGAGGAGGCTGGAAGGGAAGGTGGTAGACAAGTCAAGCTAGATCAGTAAGTCCTTATTGTTAGTTATGAAATGGGACTGTCTATTGTGGACTGGGGTTTCTTATCCTAGGGGAAGGGGTTCCTGCATCACCTCACCTTGAATGTACAACTGTAGGCATATGTGCATTTTCCTGTGGTCCATAATGTTCATCATTGGCAGGATTTGTGGTCCAAAAATTAAACGCCACAGCCATGGTTGATGGGAATTCTTTAAGGACTATACATAGGGAAATGACGTGATTACATGTGCACTTGGAACACTGGCCCTGGGTAGGGTTAAGGGTATTTGTAGAGGCAAGGACATCCTTAGGAGGCCCCCAGTAATGAGAAGCCAAGATGAGGGCGGGGCAGGTAATAGGAGCAGAGTAGTGTCACTGAGTTCAGATAGGTGAGCAGAACTTACCTTGAATGACTTTGTGAATGAGCAGGGTAGAGACAATTGACCAGAGTCTGTATTAGTGGATGTAGGTATATAGGAGAGTGAGTGGGTTTGAGGTTACAGTGGGACTTGAGAAAGATGATAAATTCAGTATTGTGCATATTCATGCCATCTGGTCTGGAGACATTCAAATGGAGCTGAATAGTATACAGTATATGGCATAGAAGTTTCTAGAGTCCTGAGAGATAGAGATCCACTAGCCATCTTTCTATATTTTTATTTGCCCTTACCTTATACCCTGTACTACATTCCTCTGCAATAATTCTAAACCTTTCAAATGTGTAGGATGTGAGTAGGATTTTTTTTCAGACAGAGTAGTAATAGCTAATGAATTTTTCTTACTTTTAACATTTATGGATCACTTTTCACAAACCAAATCCAGATTGAAAAGAGGGATGCTGGACCTGGTAAAGTGAGTGTGTTTCTTTGAGCATTTCTGGATGGATCCACATAGTTTGGAAAGAAGTTAATGACTGGTCCTAGAGACTTCAGGAGCCTGGGTGTTGGGGATTAGGCTGGGTCTGCCTCAGAGAGACAGTTATGCACTAAGAATCAGCTTGTTATCACTGAACCTGCTGGATTGCCAGTGCTAATGATGATTCTGAAATGTAGGCATGGATTCACAGCCTCTGGAAAGCTGAGCACTGTGCCTCACATGCTAGGTTTTGCATTATTTGCTTACATTAGCCTTAGTGGAGGGTCAGCACTGCTAGTGAGGAAGGATAAGGGACACAGTCTTAATTGCTGGGCTGCAGATGTAGCTGTACAGGAGCAAGTAGACCATCTCCAGGGGGAAGCTTTTGAAAGCAGCATGGTGTGCAGAGGGTGGGCCTTCCACAGGTTAGGAACTGAGTTCCTAGGGTCCTGTGAAGACACACCATCTAATAGGAAGAAGGAGCAGTGGTGGAAAGAAAAGAAATGAGCCAGAATATCACGGACAGATATTTTGTTTATTCAAGCACTTATGTGGTATTGGTTTCAAAGTCCTTTAAAATCGGGGACTTTAATGTCAAGTAATTGGCTCTTTATGGAAAGGTTTCCAGTTACAAATGGGGAGCAGGCGATCTCAGATTCCAGCTGAACTCAGTTAAAAGACCAAACCTTCAGCTTTCTGAAATAGAAGCTCCCACTCCCCTGACATGCCCCTTCCCCTTCTCAGCTCTCACCTTAGCTCATTACTCCACCTTTACACTTTCCCCTGCCCCAGGGCCTTGCATTCCAGCCATTCTCCAGCCAATTCACGGGATATTACTAGTCCTGCTCTGCTTATTTATAAGCGTGCCTGATTCTGTGCTTTCAGAGGCCTGTGCTGTGGTGTGGCTATCAAAACCAAGGATGGCAGAGGTGTGGGCTAGAATGCTCAAGGAGTGGAAGCCCAAATCTTACTCAGATCACTGCCCCCCTCCCCCTTTCCTTTTTGACACTCATAGGGTCATATACTTCTAGCTGTGCTGATTGGCCAACCCTGCATAAGATGCTGCAAGGCTGCTTGAGTGACCTTGAAAGTGGTATTGTGACATTCTTAAGACCTTGAAGTAGAAATTTAAACTCTCGTTTTTTTCAAGGGTGCCATTTGCTCTACTAGGAGGTAGAATTGTGACATTAAATGTTGACAAGATGTTCTAAACCTACCCTGGGGTGAGAAATTGCTCTCTTGGGAGCAGGGCCATGTCTACTAAAGATCCTGGGATCCAGTCACTGTGTCTCTGTAGCAAATCGCCCCAACGTAGTAGCTTAAGACAATAACAATCACTATTATCAGGAATTTGGGATCCAATCAGCTGGCTGTTCTGGCCCAGGGTCCCTGGTGAGGTTCTGTCAAAGGCCAGCTATGGCCGGTGTCATCTCGCAGGCTTCTTCACTCCAGGTCTCATGTTTGGTAGGACAGTGTGGACAGCTGGGGACTGGAACAGGCAGAGCTCTTAGCACATCCTCCATCTCTGTGTAGTCTCACCACATTGTCTCTCCAGCATGGGGGCTTCTTTAAGGATGGCTCAGGCAGGGCTCTGAAGTCATGTGTCCCAGAGAGAACCAGGCAGAAGCTGATTCGCCTTGTGGAACCTGGCCTCAGAAGTGGTGCTGCATCATTTTGACCAATTTTTTGTCAAAGAAGTCACAAATGTCAGGGAAGGGAACTAGACTCCCATGTCAATAGGAGAATGTCCTTGTCACATTGTGAAACATGCAAGTGGGTTGGGAAAGATATTGATGTAGATATTAAAAAAAAAACCAAAAAACAAATCTGCTGCATGTTGGGATGGGAAATTTCATAGTAATGCACTTGTTAAGGCTGATGAGATTTGGAACTAGAGGGTTAGGGAATCCTCATTCAGGATCTGGTTTCTTTGCTCCATTTGGAGGTGATCAGAAGTGAAAGTGTAAAGAAAGAGTGGGGAGGCAGCCAGGGCCCTTGACTCTTTAATTTTTTAATTTATTGGTTCTTTTTAGTTGCACATGACAGCAGAATCCATTTTGATTTTACAATGTTTTTCTTTTCCATGTGCCTGGAGCAAGGTACTAGGCCTAGAGAGACACAGTAGGCCACTAACCAAGGTAGGAAGTCACCCAGGGGAGAAGGGTCAGGAACACTTTCCTATTTGGAGTAGGCTTCCAAAGGGATAGGTATTTGCCTAGGGAAGGGACTTTTGTCTTTATAGTGCTGGCATATCCTGGAAGTGATCAAAAGACTTTCCATTCACCCTCCCCTTCCTCAGAAGCAAAGGGGAGCAGCCCCAGGCTCTGCTTTCACGGATGTTACTCTGGTAAGGAAGTGGCCACGGGGCGCCGGGCCTCCTGTTTGATTCACTCCTTGGTGGTGGTCCCTTTCATGTAGCACAAGCTAGAGGCTGTGAGCCAGCTCATCTTTCCTGTGAGAGTTCCTTTAGGAAATGTGGTTGTTCAGTAACTGAAGTGGAGAAATGGCCACACCTGAACACAGGCACATCTTGTCTGCAACCGAAAGTGCTCTGTACTCTTAGCTCCTATTGTGGCTTTTTTGTGGTTGGGTTCTTAGGGGATCAGACATTTTTTGCAAACTCAATTCAGTTAACTCTGTGCTTATTATGTGTTAGCACACATGATGGCGTGGAAAGGAGCAAGGCACCAGAGATCCCATTGTTTACAAGACCTGTGTTGAGGAATGAGAAATAGTAGAGAAGAACACCCCAACAATGAGGGCTGGATCTCTGGGCCTCTGCATTTGGGGTCTGAATATTTGGGGGAATATTAAGGCCAATGGGCAAGAAACAGGTCTCTGTTGATCCAACCTCACCCTCAGTCCTTCCCCTTCCAGCTTCGTGACACCAATTTGGTCACCTTGGAGAGAAGAGGTAACCACAGACTCATCTTGCTGTGGCAGAAGACTGGGTGCTTATTGGGAACAAGGGGGCAGTAATGTGACAGTGACTTATAGGTTAGATGGGCAGATCTTTTGATTTCAGGTTTTTCATGTTTGTCTTTAGTAGTTTTGTTTTCTCCTTGAAGTTACTACTTTTGGGGCAGTTCTTTCTCTGATTTGTAGGGTTTTGACCTTTGACCCCTTCTAAGTCCCACAGGTTTCATATTTACAGAAATAAATGAGTCCCAGTTGATCTTGCTGGCCTTGGCAAGTCTGGGTTCACAGACCAGATCTTCCAGCAACTGGCTCAGAACTTTATCTGTTAAAATGATAGTTCCAACTGTGGTGTTCAAAAGTTTGTTAGAAGAAAACATTATAAATGTCACACAGAATGTGTTTAGGTGATATTGTGGATATAGACCATAGATTGTTTTTTCTTCCCATTTCAGGAGATATAACAATTAACCATGGACTGTGTGATTCATTAAACAAAAAACACATGGGTGCCCTGGCTCAATGAGTGCTCTTGTCTAAGAGTTACCTTGGGAAATTTCACGTAATGTTATCCCTGCCTAAAATATATTAAAACTTTTCTTTTGCTGGTACTTTGAGAAGCTGTTGTATGTTTGAATTAGTTGGAAAATAGATTCAGTTGGTGTAAGAGACCATAAATAATCATGTTAAACATGTGGCCTGGGCACAGAGGCCCAGGGCCGCCATGTTGGCTCTGTGATATCAGAGACACTGTTTCCTTCCTTTTGCTCTGGTCTTCTAGGATGTTGATTGCATTCACATGGTAGAGTCCCTTCCATATTCTGCATTCCCTGTCCACCATATCACATGCCAATCAGTATTAAGGGAAAAGAGGAAGGGAAAACACACCCTGTCCCTCACAGGGATCACACCCAGTTCCTATCAACTAGAACTTCTTCACATGGCTATCCCTACCTGCTTAGAAGGCTGAAAATCAAGTGACTGTTCTGGATACCATGTGCCTACCCCAAAATTGGTGGGTGCTGTTATGATAGAAGAGAGGAGAAATGTGTTAGTAAACTTTATGTTATTGTAACAAATACCTGAGATATACAACTTATAAAGAGAGAAAGTTTATTTTGGCTTATAGTTTTGGAGGTTGCAATTCATGATCAGTTGATTCTGTTGCTTTGGGCCTGTGTTGAAGTAGCACATCATGGCAGGAGCCTCCCACATGGGGGAGGAAGCTGTTTACCTCACCATGGCTGGGAAGCAAAGAGAGAGAAGCAGGTCCAGGGTCCTGCTATCTTCTTCAAAAGCATGCTGTGATGACCAGCTTCCTCCACTAGGCCCCACCTCCTTAAAGTCCCACCACATCCCAGTTGTGCTGCAGGCTGGGATAAAAAGCCTTCAACATGTGGGCCTTTGGGGGACATTCAAGATTAAAACTATAGCAAGGACTCCATATCAGAGGATAACCAAGAACTTCTGCCTTTGACCATTCCTGGGAGGAGCACTTAGTTGGGTGTGGGTTTGACTTGACTATCATTGGACCATTTGAACCAATTGGGACTGGTGAATGGGATGTTCAAGCACTAGGTCACATTCCTGCCAGGATGAAAGAGGGGCCATCTTGAGTGATGAGTGGGTGTTTCCAGTGTGGCTCACATACTGGTTCTGAAAGCTCCAGCATCACAGAGGGACTTCCATGATGTTCTGAGGAACAGAAACTTGTATGGGGAAGAAGACAGTCTTCTAGGGAAGTCTTTTAAGGGAAGCAGTCCGTTTGCAGTTTGTTGAACACTTACTGTATGCTGGATATCATTTATTATGTAGGTTATAACAATTAATTCACAGAAAATCCTTGTATGGTGGACAGATACTATTATGATCTCTTTTTTATAGATAAAGAAATTGGAGTAAATTGCCCAAAGTCACAAAATGAGGAATTGGTACAACTAGGTTTTGAACTTCAGCAGTACTGCTTTTAGCATTAAGTGAAAATCTACCCCCTGGATGGGGAAGCTCCCAATCCCCAAGTCACCTCCCACTTTGTTCCAGAATAGGGATAGCTGGGCTTATCCCCTGACTCCCCCCACATAGCAGGAACACGGAGGATTCCTCTATGGAGAAATTCAGGCCATCATGATTGTGCCAAAGGTGGAGATAGTGAGGAAGGGCTTTAAAGGTAGAGGAGGTGGCATATGTGGAGGCAGAAACAAGAATGGGTCCTGAAGAACTAGAAGGCATCTCATAAGCTTGGAGTAGGTGGTCTTTGTGGGTGAGAGAGAGTCATAGAAATTAGACTGGAGACATGGGCAGGTGCCTGGTGGTGGAGGTATTTCTAGGCTCTGCCAGGAAACTTGGTTTATTGTGTAGGCAGTTGGGTGCTATGGAAAAAGTATGATCAGAGGTGTGGCATCAAGTGGAGAATGGGATGGGAGAGATGAGACGAGGGCAATGGGCAGACAGAAGTTGACCCTTGTGATCTTTCTGGTGGAAGGTGATGGTGATGTTGGCTAGGATTTAGTCCTATTAGCTGTGTGTATTGTTCAGGGTAGAGGGTATGATTTTTTTTTAAACTTCCTACTGTTTTTTTTTTCTTCTTTTTTTTATGGTGCTGGGATTAAACTCGGGGCCTTGCACATGCTAGGCAAGCACTCCACCACTGAACTATATTTGATCAGCCTACTTCATACATTTTTTGTTAACTTTTCTCTTTATGTTGATTTATGGGGCATGTGCATTCAGTTACTTTAAAAGCAGTTTCTAGTCAACAAAATAAAAACACTACAGTAGTAGACACTTGGAGAGTGCTTTCAATGAGCCAGGCAGAACTTAGACACACTATCACATTTAATGCTCTTGATGGTACTTTGAGGTTGGTGGTATTATATCTGAGTTACAGATGCAGAAAATGAGGATAGAGAGATTCAGGGAGCAGTGGAACCAGGTTTTGAAATCATCTTTGACCCCTGTGCTTTTTAAATGAGTTAAAGGGAAGGGAGGGGTGAGGTGTGTGGTATGCACCCACCTTGAGTACACTGTCAGGAATCACCATCAGATCTTCCAGAGAACCATTCCCATAGACTTTGGTCCTCTCAAAGTGGCATTAGGTATGGCCAGAGACAGACACAGTGCAGTGGTTCTCCAAGTGTGGACCCCATTGAGCAATATCAGCACCATCACCTGTTATTTTTATTATTCTAATTGCCCATCACTCTTATAAACTACCACCAATTTAGTGGCTTAAAACTACTTACTCTCTTACCATTCTGGAGGTGAGAAGCCTGAGATGGTCTTATGGGGCAAAAATCAAGATGTTAGCAGGGTTGGTTCCTGGCACAAGCTCCATCTGAGAATTCATTCCTTGTCCCTTCTGGCTTCTGATGCTTGTTAGCCAGCATTCCTTGGTTTTGACTGTATCATTCCAGTTTCTACTTCTGTATGTCACATTGCCCTCTTATCTTCTGTCATCCAATGTTCTTGCCTTTCTCTCATGAAGCCCTTTCCTATTACATTTATGGCCCACCCAATAATTCAGGGTAATCTCCCTATCTTAAGTTTCTTAACCAAATCGCATCTGGAAATTCCCTTTTGACATACAAGAGAACATTTACAGGTTCTAAGAATTCAGACCTAGATAGAATAGTCTTTGGGGGCTATTATTCAGCCTACAACACCTGGGGATTTGTTAGACATTTAAATTCTTAGACTTTACCCTAGATCTACAAAATCAGAGATTGTAGGGGTAGAGCAAGAACTCTTTGTTTTTGTGTTAGTCAACTTTCAGTCACTATAATGAAATATCTGAGATAATCAACCTATGAAGAAAAAAATGTTTTGTTTTTTTTTTTCCTCTCATAGTTTTGGAGGTTTCAGTGTATGATCAGTTGGCTCTGCTTCTTTGGACCTGTGGTAAGACAACACATCATGGCCAGTGTGTGTGGCAGAGCAAAATTGATCCTGTCATAGCCAGGAAACAAAAGAGGAGAGGAAGGACTGGGGTCCCTCAGTCCTCTTTGAGGGGATCCCCTCAATGACTTAAAGACCTGGCACAGGGCCCCACCTCTTGAGGGTTCTACTACCTCCCAATTGTGACACCCTTGAGAACAAGCCTGTAACATATGGGCTTTTGGGTGACATTCAGGATCTAAACTATAGCAGTTTTAATAAGCCTCCAGGTGATCCTGATGTACTCTGAAGTTGACATTGAGCTCACAAAACTCAGCCTGTAATTAAACGATTCCCTGGGC
>JAJEJO010051507.1:0-32095 GCA_020662805.1 Glaucomys volans
ATTACAATAATCAAAGCAGGGTGATCTAGATCAGTGAAACAAGAGAAGATCTAGAAACACACCTTCACATTTGCAGTCAGTTAACTTTCAACAAAGCTGCCAAGACCATTCATCTTGGAAAAGGATAGTCTTTTCAACAAGTGGTGCTGAGACAATTGGTATTCATTCACAAAGAAAAAAATCCTGACCTCACACCATACACAGAAACCAACCCACAATGGATCATAAACTTAAGAGCTAAAACTTACAGTCTTAGTTTTAAACAACAAAAACACAGGAGAAACATTTGTGGGTTTGAATTAGGCAACGATTTTTTAGAAATGACTACAAAAAAATGGTCCATTAAAAAAAGTTGATAGACTGAAATTTATCAAAATTTAAAACTTTGCATTTTAAGAGAATCTACATTGTGCACAACATAGAAATGAAAAGTTGTACCCCATTTGTGTATAATAAATCAAAATGCCGTCTGTAAAAATAAAAAGATATGTTTAAGAAAATGCAATGTGAACACAGACTAGAAGAAAATATTTGCAAATAATATCTTATAAACGATTTGTATACAAAATACATAAAGACTGTAAATCAATTAAGGACAAATCCATTTTTTAAATGTGCAAAGGATTGGGATAAATATTTCACCAAATTGGGCATATAAATGACTATAAACACGTGAAAAAATGCTCGATATTGTGAGTCCCTAAGGAAATGTAAGTTTAAATTAAAATGGCTCTGATAAAAGGAAAAACAAACAAGTGTCAATAAGGATGTGGAAAAATTGAAATCCTCATTCTTAGCTGGTAGCAATATACAATGACACACTTTGGAAAACAGTTGAATAATTTCTTTAAAAGTTAAACCTATACTTACTAATATGATCCAGCAACTCTATGCTTTGTATCTGCCAGAGGAAAATGTAATGGCCACATGAAGATTTGCAGGTGAACAGCCATAGCAGCTTTCCTCATGAAAGCTCAAAACTGGAAATCCAAGTGTCCATGAACTAGTCAATAAATAAACAAAATGTGGTATATGTACACAGTGGAATACTTGCAGTTAGAGAACTAACTTCCAGTACGTGTTACCAAAGGATGAACATCAAAAACATTATGCTAATTGAAAGCAAGCAGATACAAAAAGACTTAGAAATGATACCAGTTATATAAAACTTCTAGAACAGTCAAACATCTAGAGATCTATGCTTGTCTAAAGCATGGACGGAAGCAGGGATAACCACGAATGTTCATGAGGAAACTTTCTGTGTTGATAAAATTTTTCTAAAACTATATTGTAGTAAGGATGATACAGCGCATACACTTACTGAAAATAATTGAACCACACATTTCCAATGGGTAAATTACATGGGGTGTTAATTATGCTCAATAAAATTGTTTTTAAGAAAGACTCCATGATCCCAAAGTCAATGATTCTCAAACTAGGGCTTCCAAATGCCTGGAGTTACAGGATTAAACACAGTGCCATTCCAAAACATTCATTTCACTCACTGGCAATTGAATGCATCAGTGCTAAACAACACAGTTCTGTGAAAACAAACGTATACGCTATAGAATGTCGCAGTAAGTGAAAACAACCCCAGTGAGAACCACCAGGACATTTATTCAGTGCTTGCTCCAACAAGAGCATCAGCCCCGTCATTTGCTTTGGCAGAGATGCAGAAGCAGACAATGGAGTGGAAAGCTTTACAGGGGGAAAAAAAATGCTTCAGGTGTGCTCTGACGGGAGCTTGTTGCCATGGGGAAAGAGGCGGGGTAACCAGATGCAGAGCACCCTATGTGATTGGTTTGAAGAGCGTATTTATCTGTCTCTGGTTGGTCCTGGCTTGGAAATTGGGACAGAAAGAGGCAGCTTGGCAGCCGTTGGCCACAGTCTTACCACAGAAGGCTGTCTGTTGCATAGCTTGTCGTTTGACTTCCTGGACTTGTTGTTTCAAAGAGAGGTTGTGGTTTGGTCTCCAGCACTAGTTACAAAAGAAGTTATGGTCTGGCTTCTGGGCTCCTGCTGTGGATGGGAGTATTTTTGTCATCTGCGCTCTGGCCATTGTGTGTTGCTCTACTCAGACTCTCAAAAGTAAAATGCAAAACCTGACGAGCACATGGACAGCAACACTGCTGTGAGGGCAGCCTGGCCCCATTTCTTTCCCTCCCAGAAGCACGATCCATGCAAACTCCCCAGCAGCTACTTGTCCCAGCTTTCAAGAAAACCTAGAATTGTCTGAAGTTCAAGATATTACCAGTTCTCCCAATTTTGGCATGTATTTCTGATGAGGTGATCTGATCAGGTTAGAGAAAGCTCTCGTGCCTCCTGGGTTATTTTCTTCTCTTTGAGGTCTACCCTGCACTGTTAAAACATGTCTTAGTGCTTTTCCTTACACTTTGAAGCAAAATTCATGCAGAAGGATTACAATCCCTGTTAGTGATGTCAACCGGCTTATCGGTGTTAGCTTGGGGTGGAGTAAACAGTTACGAGGTGAAAATGTTAACTTATCCATGAGTTATTCCTGAAGGGCATGTGTACAGCACAGCCTTGGACTACTAAATTCTGGCCACAGTACAGGTTCTTGTGCTCTCAATAGAAGTTCTCTCCTGAACCTCTTCTCCAGATCGCCCACAAAACTCTACTTTGAGAATTTCAGTGCTAAAATGCAAGCCATTTGTTTTCATTTCAATTAACTTATTGATCGAGTTCTACCAAGTCACATTTACTCACCAGACTCAGGTTCTCTGAGCCATGCCCGCTTTTACTCCAGCAGAGGAAGGCCAGCTTCCATGTGGACAGGTCACAGGATTCATGGGATTCTCACACCAATCCTGGGAGGCAAAGTCACTGGTCATCCTCCAAGGATGTTTCTTTCTTGCTATGTAAATATTCTTCTGCGGAGATTATGGCTAAAAATAATCAACAGCACAGAAAACTGTTTCACCTCAAAAATGTAAGGTGTCCCCAACAGAATGTACCCAGTGCAATCCAAAATTGTAAGATTTTAAAATCAGTGCAATGGTTTCCTGCTTTCAGCTCCTTTCCACAGAAAATTCTCTCAACGGGTGTGATGTTGTGATGTCACTAGTAATGAGGAGTATTGAGATAATTTTAATAGTAATAATTAGAGTGTCAATCACACAAATGATTTACCTTCTTTCATAAATTAGAACAGATTCAGGATTATCCCCTGAATAGTACTACTCTCTCACTCACTTCCTTTCCTATTTGCTTTCTAAAATTAGAAGAAATAGTTGGAGAGAGGTAGAGAGAATTAGTCATAACCTATAATTTATTGTTCCTCTGCTACATCCCTTGATGAGCCATCATTAATGATATGCCATTAATAACTGTAGCAATTATGAAGTATTATAGTGCTTTGGGCTCTGATTGTGTATGTACTTCCATTTCCATTTCAGTTTTACCCATGGATGAATTTGTCATAGGAAAAGAGGGATACACAGTAAAAGCACCAGAAGTTCATCTGTATCATGGGTTTTCAAATATCTTCTTTGTAAAGGAAAACTTTTTTCAAAAGGAGACTTTTGTAGAACTCCAACATGTAGAAGAAACGTGAAACTGCTCCAATTCAAACCTGGGCACAAGATAAGGCTACCCACTTGTTCCCCTTTGGTGACACCTGAGGTGTCATCCACAGAACCCCAGTGCTTCATTGATTATCGCTTCAATACCAGGGATCTTCACTAACCAGATATGTGAGCCACCTGACACCACTGGCATCAATAGACAGCCCAGAAGACCAAGTCAATACAGGCCAGGAGATGATGTCTGTGAAATTAGCCATGGTGCTTTCCATACAAAAGGTTAAAAATCTAGATGTGTTTAATTAACAAAGATTAATAGCACCTAATTGCTCACCTTAATATTACCTACAGAGTGGAGACCAGGAATAAAAGATCACCAGTCTTTAAAAACCATATGCTTTAAAACATTAGATGGCATATTTCCTTATTTTTATGAAACAACAATCAAATAAATATTTAAATGAATGTTTTTATCATTCACAACTAAAAAGTTTGTATGCTTGTACAAACTTTGCATACATGGAAAATGTCTACAGTACTTTTTGCTTTATTTCTCCATAACTTTTTCAGGGTATCAAACCCAGATATGCTCATTTAAATGTGATAAGGCAGAAAAAGAATGTGTTGAAATAACCCATTTTCATTGTTTAAGTAAGCATTCTACCTCTTAGCTATGTCCCCAGCCCTAGGAATTTATTCTTAACCTACTTTACCTTTATTACCATTTTATTCAATCTCTAGATTCAATTGTTACCAAATTGATTCAATGAGTTACTAACATGCAAAGATGTTATATTTAAGCAATTAATAAAATTAATCACACACCAAAAAGAATCAGAAAATTCATACCAGAAGAATGAGAAGTTATACTCTATTTATGTATGAAGCATCAAAATGCATCCTACTGTCATGTATAACTAATTAGAATAAATTTTTTTTAAAACAAATAAGCCAGGTGCAGCAGCACACACCTGTAACCCCAGCAGTTTGGGAAACTGAGGCAGGAGGATCACAAGTTCAAAGCCAGCCTCAGCAAAAGTGAGGCACTAAGCAACTCAGTGAGACCCTGTCTCTAAATAAAATACAAAATAGGGCTGGGGATGTAACTGAGTGTTCGAGGCCCCTGAGTTTAATCCCCCATATTCCCCCAAAAAGAGAAAGAAAAGAAACTTTATCAGTTAAGGATATACTCTACAATAGAATCTTTTATATTTGAAAGTCGATAAATTAGAAAAATAATATTTAGTATTCTTCATAATTTTTTCAAGATCTTTTCTCTTCCCTCTATACCATGCAGCCAAAAATTTGGACAGAATACCAACATACTTCTTAGTGTACCTCTTTCCTTCTGTAGTTCATCTTTCCTATAAGCTACTTCGGACCATTCTCTGGGGTGTTCAAGCAATCCTCACAGAAAACAAAGATCTAGCTACACCTTGAATTTTTAAATTTTATAATACAACTATTTCACTATACATAAGAGACAAGAGAAAGAAAAATATTTCACTCTTAGTTTAACCTTGCTTGGAACATGGGTAGGATTGTAATCATAATTTATGAATAAAATTTCAATTGCAGAAGTTAATACTGCCAATATGTAGCCAAATCTTCCTAGAGAAGTGTCTCCTCCCTCCCCCCCTCCCGCCCTGCCGCCTCTCTCTAACTTGGGACTGACTATCCTTTTTCTACATAAAGTTTTCAAATGGCCAAACAAATTATTCATAGTGTGAAGGAAAACCTTTGAAAAGTGCTTTACAGTTGAATTTCCAGCTTATTCTTGTTGGGGTTTGTTTTCCTTGCCCCAAAAGCAAATTCCATTTCAGAGGGAAAGATTATAAAATAGATCCTGAATTTCCCTAGCTGAGTGATCATTGAATAGTAACTATTCAGTGTATGCATTTTTTTCAACTAATTAATTTTAAGAACTCTTTTGTTGACATCAAAACAAACCACTGGATAGGAAAGAAAACCCAAACCACTGAATCAAGCCTAAGCTTTTACTCTTTTCTTTTTGAACAGGCAGCGATAAAAATGTTAACAGTCCAATATTAAAGCAAGAAAATAGTCTACAATGTAGCCTGCCACTTATGTATGTATGCATGGAGAGTTCAGTAATGTGTACATGAACCAGCAAGAACACATACAGAGAGTGTGATGTGGATTCCAGAAAAAGCTCTTTTCTCTTTAGAGCTGCTGGAGAGATTCCTTTGTCCATTGCATGCATCTCTCACTCTCTTCATAAGTTCTTGCTGGTCTGAAGAACTTTACTAAACTCCCCATAAGTACAGAAATAAACTTTAGATTAAGATTTGTTTTGCTTTCACATTGGACTGTTAGCATTTTCAATATTGCTTTTCTAAATTACATATTTAAGTACGCCACAATTCATCCAAAAGGGTTTGAAATTTCTCATCCTCCCAAGTCCTCTGTACACCTGATATAATTAATCATGCCTAATATTCACACAGTCACTGTGTAGTTTAAAACCATGAAGAACACAGTGTCCCTGCCCTCTAGGAACTAATAATCTGGGGAGAATAAAAAGACAGGAATATAAATCAATCTGAAGTGACAGACTTTGATAACCGATATAGATCTACAGATAAAATATACTTTATGAGAACAGTAGGAAAAAAAGAATCATTCTACCAGTAAATCAGCTAAAATGCATGGCCATTCTACTTCTGTACCCCTGAGGGCATTTGCCAGCAGTGATTCATCTTAGTGTTCCACATCTACAACAGAATACAAATGTTTATATTTGTAAGCATGTTTTTCAATCAAGATGTTAAAATATTTAATTTTATTTCTTATACTAAAGTAGAAAGTATGCAATATGGTTTTCAGGATTTCAATATTAGCTTGAGATCACATCATATTTTAATGTAATTTTTACCTTTCAGATGTCCAAAAATGTCAGTTATTCAGAATAACTAATTCCCCTAGGGGTCTGGATAAGTGGAGTGTGACTATGAATCCCTATTCTTTCACTCTACTTTTTAGTCATTTTAAAAATCCTAACTTTATTAAATAAGAATTCTTAATAAAATACCTCAATTCATTGGGCAAAATTCAATACAATTCTGATAATATTGAGAAGGATGTTCGTTACATTTCATTACTAAAAAAACAAAACAACTTAAATATCTTTCAATAAGGGAATAGTTGAATGAGCTATGGCCTATAAATACAAAACATTTTTAAAATATTTTAAAAAACAGACAAGGACCAGGTGTGGTACCACACCCCAGCTACTCAGGAACCTAACGCAAGAACATCACCAGTTCAAGGCCAGCCTGGACAACTTAGATCCTCTCTCCAAAATAAAGAAATAAATAGGCCTGGAGATGTAACTCAGAGACAGAACATCCCTGTGTTCAATTTCCAGTATGGCAAAAAAGAAAAGAAAAAACTGACAAAAGATATGGAGCATCAGACAGTGAAGGACAGTGATCCTGAGGGACAGGTAACAAATGAGGTAAGCCCTTTAGCTTTATTTCATGAAGAGAATTTCCAGGCCAGGGTACATGGGCAGGAACCCAGATGGAGACCATTAGTTGCCCTGATGCAAGACAAAGGATGTATGAGAGGCCAAGAGAGCTAGTGAGGAAGAGGAGCTAAAGGAGAGTGCTCATGACTACTGACCTGACATCCTCATAGAAAATCCAAGGGATCGAGCACTAACAGGTTAGTCAGCAAGTTACAAAATTAATATATAAGATCCACACTCAAGAATCAAATACACTTATAAAGACTCATAACAAAACATTAGAAACTGAATTTTATAATTGAGAAAAAGATATCATACACTATAACCAAATGCCATTTATGTGAGGCTTGTTCAGCATTCAAAAATTCAATTAATATCAAATAAGAAAGATCACATGATCATATCAATTAATGCAAAAAATTATTTTATAATATTTGACACATTTATGACAAAAACTCTCAGCAAACTAGGAAGAGAAGGAACTTTCCCTTTTTTTTTTTTCTTTTTTTTTTTTGCAAGGCTGGGGTTTGAACCCAGGGCCTTGGGCTTACAAGGTAAGTGCCCTACCAATGGAGCTATATCCCCAGCCCAAGAAGAAACTGGGTTTTTTTTGGGTTTTTTTTTGTTTGTTTTTTGTACTGGGGATTGAACCCAGGGGCACCCCATCACTGAGCCACATCCCCAGCCCTATTTTGTATTTTTTATTTAGAGACAGGGTCTCACTGAGTTGCTTAGGGCCTCGCTAAGTTGCTGAGGCTGGCTTTGAACTCACGATTCTCCTGCCTCAGCCTCCCAAGTGCTGGGACTACAGGCGTGCGCCACCGCACCTGGCGAAGAAACTTTCTTAACTTGATAATGAACATCTACAAAAATTCACATGAAACATCCCACTAAATGGTGAGGAACCAGAAGCTTTGCACAGAGACCCAGAAATGGCAAGGTTGTCTCCTTTGACCAAAGTTTTCTCAACACTGTACTGAAAGACCTGGTTAATGCAGCAAGGCAGAAAAAGGAAATAAGATTAAGAAAGAAGACTTAAAACTGTCTCTGTTTACAGATTAACATAAGTATCTACGCAAAAAATCTAAAATATTCAACAGAAATTCCTGGAACTAATAAGTGATGAGCACAGGGTTGCAGAACACAAGGTTAATAGACATGAGTCAGTTCCTTTCCTATATACCATCAACGAACATGAGGAACCTGAAATTAAAAACAAATTAAAACATGAGGAACCTGAAATTAAAAACAAATTAAAAACTTTACTCAGAAAGTAAAGTACTTAGATACAAATCTGGCAAAATATGTTTAAGATCCAAATGAGGAAAACTGTAAAACTCTAATTAAGGAAATCTGAGAGGACCTAAATAAATGGAGTGATATTTCATATTTGTGGATAAGAGCATTCATTATTGTCAAGATGTCAGATTTTTCCAACTTTATATATCCAACACAAACCAAATCAAAACACCACCAAAGTATTTTGTGTATATCAACAAACTAACTTTAAAGTTGACGTGGAGAGGCAAAGACCCTGAGGAGAGAGCACAATAATGAAGGAGAATGGAGGATTGACACTACCTGACTTTAAGACTTAATCTAAAACTATAGTAAACCAACACAGTTGGTATGGGGGGAAAGACATGTTCCATCAATGGAACATAAAATCTTTTCAACATATGGTGGTGGGACCAGGTAACCATGCGCCCTAGACAAATTTAGAAACAGACCTTACACCCTTCACAAAAATGAATTTCAAGTGGGTTGTAGCTATAAATGTAAAATGCAAAACTACAAAATTTCTAAAAGATAACATAGGAGAAAATCTAAATGAATTTGGATTTAGTGATAACATTTTTTAGATATAAAACCAAAGATATCATCCATGAATGAATTAATAAACCTAACTCTATGAAAATTTAGAATGTATGTTCAATGAAAGTGCTCTTAAGAGAAAGAGAAGGTGAGCCACAAACTTGGAGAAAATATATGTAAATCACATATCTATCTGCAAAAGACTGCTATCTAAAATATACCTAGAACTCTTAAAACTTGACAAAAATCGTTTTAAAATGTACAAAAGTTCTGAAAAGATACCTCATCAAGCAAAATATGGACAGGATTAATAAGCATATGACAGGATACCAACATAATAAGTCATTAGGACATTACAAATTAAAAGAAAATATCACTATATATCTATTAAAATGGTGAAAATCTAAAACACTAACAACACTGAATACCATCTAGGATGTCGGAATGCAAAACGTTTCAGTCACTTTGGAAGTTAGTTTAGCTATTTCTTTTAAAACCAAGCGTACCCTTACCATATAATCCAGCAATTGTGGTCCTTGGTATTTACCAAAATGAGCTGAAAGTTTTTGTCTATGAAAAAAAAAAAATAGACTTACTCATGGCTATTTATATCAGCATTACACATAATTGCCAAAGCTTGGGAGGAACAAAGATGTCTTTCAGTAGGTGAGTGTACAAGTTGTGATACAGCCATACAATGGCATACTATTCATTGATAAAATGAAATGAGCTATTTTGCCTTGAAAAGACACAGAGGGACCTTAAATGCATATTATGAAGTGAAAGAAGTCAGTCTGAAAAGGCAATGGCTGTATGAGTCCACCCATATGACAATCTGGAAAAGATGAAACTATGAAGGTAGAGTCTCAATGGTTGAGGGAGGTTGGAATGGGAGGGGACGGGGACTAGGAGAAGCACAGAGGATTTTTACAGCAGTGAAACAGTTCTCCATGGCACTATAAGGATGGATACATATCCTTGTATATCTCCCAAAAGCCATAGAATATACACCAAGAGTGAACTCTAGTGTAAACTGGACCCTGGGTGATACTCATGCAACAATGTGGGTCCATCAGTTGTAAGGAATGTACACTGTGATGTGGGTTATTGACAGTGGGGTAAGCTATGTGTATGTGGGGGCAGGGAGTACCTGGGAAATGCATTCTGCTTGTTTTTGCTATGAACCTAAAACTGTTCTAAAAAAGCCTTTTTAAAATAAATAAATAAATAAACATGAAATACAGAAGGATAAAACAATCTGCCAAAACTTGAGAAAGACCTGTATACTCAAAACTGTAAAACCCTGCTGAGAGCAATTGAAGACCTAAGTGAATGAAGAGAGAGAACACATCGTGAGAATACTCACTATTATTAAAATCTTCCTTCTCTCCCCTGTTGATTTGTAGCTCATGACAATCACAACCAAAATCCCAGCAAACTTTCATCAGAAGCTGACAAATTAGTTCCAAAAAGTGCTTGGTGCCTGGAATAGCCACAAAAAAACCCCATAATAATTAATATTAAAAATAAGAAAAAAGTAGAAGGATTAATATTATGTGCTTTCAAGACCTACTATAAAACTATAGTGATCAGAACAGTAATGATGGGCAGAATGAGAGACAAATAAATCAATGGAACAGTTATAGAATCCAGAAACAGATTCACACATATAGGGAAAACTGAATTTTGACAAACATATAAAGGCAATTAAGTAGGGAAATAAACAGTGCTCAACATCTGACTGCATGAAAAAAAAAACTAAAAATGAAAACTTTGCTCTATGTCTCATGCCATATACAAAATTAACTCAAAATGAAACATAATATGTAAAGACTAAAGCTATAGAACTTCTAGGAGAAAACATGGGAGAATGCCTCTGGGATCTTGGCTTAAGCAAAGCTTTCTTGTATACACTGAAAGCATAATCTGTAAAAGAAAAATCTGATATATCCTATTTCATCAAAATTACAAACCTCTGCTCTTTGAAAACACCGTGAACACAATAGAAAGTCACAAACCAAGAAAAACTATTTGCAAATCACATGTCTGATAAAAGACTTGTATTTAGAACATATAAAGAGCACTTAAAAGCAGCAATAAAAAAAAATTTTCTTAAATAGGCAAAATATTTGAATACTTAGCCAAAGAATACATATGGATGAAAATTAGCTCATGAAAAGATGCTGAACATCATTATTCACTAGGAAAATGCAAGATGTGGAACCACAATGAGATACCTCGACACACCTATTAGAATGGCTAAATATTTTTAGACTAACCCTAACAAGTGTTGGCAAGGATGTGGAAAGAACCAAAACTCCTATACATTGCTAGTGAGGATGGAAAATGGTACCATCACTTTGGAAAACAAAGTGGTTGTTTCTTTAAAAATTAAGTCTATATTTATCTGATCCTGTCAATCTGTAGGTATCTGCCTGCCCCCCACCCCAACACACAAAAAAAGAGAAAGCGTAAAGCATATTACCTTATAAAAATTTGTACAAAAATATTCATGGCAGGTTTCATTTTAATAGCTAAAAACTGAAAATAACTCAAATGTCCATCAACAGCTACATAGATAAACAAACTGATATATCCATACAGTGAAAAGGAATGAAATATTAATATGAACAATGTTATGGATAAATATCAAAATAATAATGCTGATTGAAAGAACCCAGATAAAAACTGAATGTATACTATATGGTTCTATTTATATAAATTCTAGAAAATGCAATCTCAAGTCACAGAAAGAAGATCTTTGGTTACTGGGGAAGAGGAATAAAGAAAGGACAGAAGAGATAAGAGGAAACATTTGCGTTGGTGGATATGTTCAGTGCAATGACTGTGGCAAGGATTTCACAGGTGCATATACATGTCAAAATGTACCTAGACATGTGTCATTTTTTGTTTGTCAAATTATATCATGATCGAGTTATTAAAAATAATAAGTATTAAAAGCCCCACCTCCCTCCAAAAAAATGCTTCCTGATCAGACTGCCCCTCTGGGTCCCACACTTAGATTGACAGAATTACAGCCAATTCACTAGAGCCTCCAAACTGCAGAGCCCTGTGTGACAAGTGGTTATTTAACCCTTTCAAGTGACCACTGCCCAGCTATGTTCCCTTACAATATTTCCCTGACACTCCTTTATTTTAGCTGCCCCTAAGTTTGATAGATGCCACTGTGATAGCATCCATCATTCTGAATTGTGATTATTTTCTTTAAGAACAATACAACGCCTAGCTCATCTTTCTCTGCGTCTGGCGTGATGTTTGACTAAGAAATGAATCTCTAAATCAAAGAACACCCTATTATGATCTACATAGAATTTTTCCTTCAAGAGTGATTACGTTATTATTGGGGGGTTTACAATCCTTGGGAGATGTTTTTTACTCGCCCCTTAACTCCATGCAATACAAACTTCCCCCAAAATCTGAAGAATAAACTAAGCCAGGATCTAAGGGGCTATATTTAAAACTTGGACTCCAGAAGATCTTTCACAGTCTCTCAGCTCAAAATAAAAAACTTTAACTTTGACTCTGTTGATACCACAGTATTCAAAACACAACATGGTCTGGGAAAAGCCATATTGACACTAGGTTTCGAAACAGCCGTTCTTGCTCCTTGTGTAAATGGGCCTTAAGTGGGTACCGTTTTACCTCCATGAAAACAAAGAGCAGGCAATTCTGTCAGTCAGAAAATTACTGAGAGATATGGTTAAGCGGTGTGAGATGAAGAACGCAGATCTGTCAGGCTGCTCAGCAGTTGGTAAGTAAGGAAAATAACAAGCACTGAGGGGAAATGTCCAAAGAGAGCTGGGGACGGGCTCCTAGCTTACAAACGGGGAGAAGTGATTTGCCTTGTAATCGCAAAGTACACTTGCCGTGTTAGTGCTTTATCAGTTCAATTCAGTTCAATAAATGCTTCTTCAAGAATCAGACTTTTCTTTCATAAACAGCAAAGAATACTTTCATAATGCCAGCCATAAAGGTAATCATCTTGGACAAGGAGAGAACATTTCCCACAAAGACTGTAATAGACTATTTTTTGTAGGATTCACTCTATAATGACCAAGGTGTTTTTACAGAACTTGTTTCATACATCTTCACCCTAAAGTCACGAGGATGACGAGGCAGGCATGAGCACCTCCATTGCACAGGGACTTGGAGAGGCTGAAGATCTCGCTCAAGGTCACATTGTAAGTTAACATTGAGCTCAAACTTGAAACAGCTGATTCTGAAACCTGTACCCTTCCCACTGCCTTTCTCTTTATTCTTGCTGACCTTCAAGAAATGTAAGGATGCCATCTTCTCCCAATCTGAGGGAAAATCTCTTACCTAATACCCTTCTGTTTTCCTTTCCTCTCCTTTCCCTCCAGTTTCTTAAAGGGATTCATGCCTCCACCCTCGCCCCTTAATAACTGCAAAATTCAATGACCTTTCTCAGATCTCTTTGTCCCACCATCCTTCAGCATTTGGCCCTGTTAACCATGCATTTACTTTTTCAAAAAAAAATCAAAACCTGCTAGATCAGCAGCAAATGAAGGCTTAGGAAAACGGGATCATTCAAGGAGTTTCCAGTCTTTGAACAGCAATAATAAATTACTTTTAGAGCACCTTTATGGTAGTCTTGTCTTCTCAGCAAGGACTAGATGATTTCTTATATTTGGTTTCACTTTCATGATAATCTGGTTAAGCAGACATCTCCATCTCTATTTTTTCACCTGAAAATGTTAGGTTCAGAGAATGAAAAATTATATCCCAGATAACCAAGTTGATAAGTGGCTCTGGTTTCCATCACTGTGCTCCTTCCTCCATATCGCAATCAGATCTCCCATCCAGAAACCTGTTAGGGAATGAGATGCTTCATATAAGTTAATTTTACAGATAACTGAAGTTTTCCAGCAAAGCAAACATTTTTTAAATACCAGGTTTTTAAAAATCCTTTGTCATAAGCACCATTCCAAAAGTGTGCTCTTATTAAAAACATAGTATCTTCTTTTTGGAGGGGAATCGGGGATTGAACTCAGGGGCACTCAGCCACTGAGCCACATCCCCAGCCCTATTTTGTATTTTATTTAGAGACAGGGTCTCACTGAGTTGCTTAGCACCTTGCCCTTGCTGAGGCTGGCTTTGAACTCACGATCCTCCTGCCTCAGCCTCCCAAGCCGCTGGGATTACAGGCAGGGGCCACTATGCCGAGCTAAAAAACATATCTTCTTCATGGCACAGATTATGAATATCTATTGATATCATCTGAGCAATAATAAAGTTGCCCACTTTTTTGTGGTTTTGAATATCTATTGATATCATCTGAGCAATAATAAAGTTGCCCACTTTTTTGTGGTTTTTGTCTCCTCCTTCAGCATTAGATTCCTGTTAAATCCTGCTTGACATTTTGGCTTTTTATAATTATTTTATACTGCCATTGTGGTGGTGTATGCCTATAATCCCAGCAACTCAGGAGGGTGAGGTAGGAGGATTACAAATTCAAGGTCAGCCTGGGCCACTTAGCAAGACCTGTCTCAAAATAAAAACATTAAAAGGGGTGGGGATATAGCTCAGTGGTAGAGCACTCCTGGATTCAATTCCCAGTCCTGTAAAAATGATGATTATTATTTCATGTTTCCTCTAATCTACACTGCTATTCAAACTAGCAAAGGTATGCCTGAAAAATACAAGTCACATCATTTCTGTTGAGAACATCAAGAGTTCTGTTTGTCTTGGGTTAGGGGTTGCTTTGAGATTTTTTTTTTTTTCATTTGGTGCTCTTTAAGGCACTAATGGGCATTCCACTCAAAATAGATTGCATGGGAAAATTGCATTTGGAGAATGCTGTGTGTTATTTCTTAGCCTTGGATAGTCACCCCACAGTATTCCATGCTTATTCTACAGCTAAACAGATGGAAATATAGATGCCCATATCAGGGTTTCTGCCTTCCTGTATCCTGGGAATTAAGTCCAACATGCATCATACAATCAATAAATGCTAGTACAAATTTATATTAAATCATCACTGAATAACAGATATTTAGACAAATCATTTTTACAAACACATTTCCTGGCCATCAAATTCTACCAGCTCACAGCATGTTCACCATCCCTTTCCACATTCGCCATTATCATAATGATACTGTGATTATGATTACCACTGGCCTCTGTGACCTGAATAACCACAGGGATAATGGTATGGGTAATAACGCACACTGAGCCGGAATATCAGCTTTCCCACAAAACAACTTTTTAGATCTTAGCTGAATGAAGTTTGTGATTTAAAAAATCTAAAAACCGCAGTAAACAGGTGGCAGGAGAAAAAGAAGAGAGAAGATAGAAAAAGAATGTGTTCTTAATCCAAGAAAGATTTTGGTACAAAGGTCAACCCTGTGTTTAGGAGACTGGGGCCCCTGAGTCACATCATATCAGACAGGGGAGTGAGACTGCAAACTGAGTTCAGTTGTGTGGCCAATGATCCAATCAATCATGCCGGTGGAATGTAACCCCAGTGAAAACTCTGGACGTGGAAACAGTTCAGGTGAACTTCCCTGGGTGGCAATTCTTCTGAGTACTGTCATGCATCGTTATGCCAGGCAGAGGTAATGATGTCCAGGAAGCCTTGTATTTGGGACCTTACCTCTCTCCCTGTGGTTGACTCTGACTTGTGTCCTTTTGTTATAAGAAGTCTCTGGCACAAACACAGCACTTCCATGAGTTCTGAGTCAGTTAGTAGATCATCAAACCTCAGGAAGGTGGGGGAAGTCTAATCTGTTAGTCAACTGCTCAGAAGTGAGGGCAGTTAGGGAACCCAAAATTTGAGGCTGGTATTTGAAGCGAGAGAAGGTTGGTGGAGGTCTGTGCCCTTAACCAGAAAAAAAATTGACTAAGTGGTGAGTGTCAGAAGTTACTATAGCCAAATAACAACCTAATCTACTTATTGTCCCTCTTTTACAGATGAGAAAACTGAGGCTCTGAGAGTTACCCAGATGCCAAGTGGATAAAGCCACATTTCAACCCAAGCATATCTGGCTCCAAAATCCATAGTTTCCTCTTCACTATGATGCTATACCTTGCAGGGAAGGAGAATAAAGCAAAATCCATGAGCAGATTTTTCCAATCTTTTATGTTTCCCTCACCCATATCTAGTTGGAAAGCAATATTTTTGGCAATGAAATTTTATTGTATCTCTATACATGGTTCAACTTAATTTTTCACGGAAGCAATGTTCTCGCTCTCTCTCTCTCTCTCCTTTTTTTTTTTTTTTTTTTTTTTCTTTTATATATCATCATTTTATGTAATATTTAAATAAATTAAATCATTTCCGGTGCAATCAGCATAAATAGATTTTGGGAAAAACAATGCTCTCTGTGATCAGACAGTTCGAATGGGGAAAGCAAATGTGTCACAGCTGGCTAGAATAGCCCTCTAACCACGAGCGTGTAGTCTGTGCAGGCATCAGATTTATGTGCAGTAAGATTTATGGAGAGAATGAAAACATCAGTGAAACAGAAGGAGTTAGGTTAAGAGAGGTCCTAATGTGTAAAAGGAAAAGTCTGCAGTGACCACAACCTTCTATTGATCCCTTCCATCAGGCCAATTCTAGAAACTCTGTTCTCACTTATAATGGCATTTGTTCCTTTGGTCCTTCTCTATTATTCCACTCTATTAGCTCCCTCCCAGACTCACATTCACCCAACATTGATTGAGAACCTACAATTTATTTCTGCAGTGTTCTATCATCCAGCACCATGATTTGATGAACACGATACCAGGTGCTTTCACATATATCACCTTCCTTAGCCCCATCTGACAGGTGAGGCACTGCAGAGAAGCCAAGGAGCTTACTGAGTCTGTGTAATCTCACTGTCCATCGACTACACCCCTCTCATCACTTACCTGCTTACCCACCCTGGGTGTCCATCACTTCAGTGATGTTGTCACCAGCTCTCTGGACTCTGCAGTGCTCTAACCTTTCACCTTATTGACCTTATCAACCCTGAAAAGTGTCCTGAAATCTAAAGGTCAGGTATGAAATTACTAGTTACCTAGACACACCTACTGCCATGTTTTAGCTACCATATAATGCTGGAAAAAGGTTCAACAAGTCCAAGCTACTTGAATCACCCTCAAATTTCTCCAACTAAACTTGTTTCTTCCATGGAATTATCATAAAGTTTTATAATTCCTTCTTAGCACTTACAAGCATTTTTTTACTCATATTTTATCTCCTTTTTAGACAACAGACTCCTTGAAACTACTCTCTTACCCATCCTTTGAACAAATATTTAACTCATACAGTTCCTTATCCACTGGTATCAGTCTTTTACATGAGTAACAATAACTAAATAAGCATAGGACTCTACAATTTATTCTTAAAAATTCACAACACTGTCATGTCTATACCTTGACCTAGTCGTATTACAACTACCCCTTGGCTGGTTTTAGTGTTTCGTGCATTTGCTGCTCCTCCCTACAGTACTATTCTTGCCTGCGCCAATGACAGTGTGCTTCTCAGGTGACTTTCAGGGCCCCTCTCTGAATGAGGATTGTACATGTTTTTGAAATCAGGATTGGCCACATGGTTCAATCTGCAAAATGAAATGTGGGCTGATGCAACACACTTCCAAGAAGAAACTTTGAAATCCAGCCCACAGATTCCCACAGTTTTTCTTTTCCTCTGAGATGTCTCAGACAGAGTTGGCTCTGTAACTCTGTATCCTGGAGTAAGACAACATGGATCTGACCCCAAGTAGACCCATGAAAGACATGTGACCAGGTAAGAAATAAGGAGATTTAGGAGTTTCTTCTCTTCTGCAGCATTACCAAGTCTGTTCTCATAGATGCCAGAGATACTAGCATTATGCCTATGTTTAAAATAAATCAATAAATGGCCAATCTGGCTTTATAGAGAAAATTAGGCACTAGGTAGGGTACCAAGGGTACTTCTTAATTGCAGATTTTCTCACAAAATACATGACATTGATTAAATTAGCTACAGGAATGGATGGGAGTGCTTCACTTTCCTACTTTATCAGTGTGCTCTAAGAATTGCTAAGCCAATATTTTATGAAAATTGTACAAAAATTCTACCTATAAAACAGAGAGTAAATCCTTCAAAGAAGGAGTCAAGTACCCGTTAGAATTTAAAAGGCATATTTCCATTATATTTCAATAAAAGTATAAAAGCAGGGATGAATTTCTGTGCAATCATCTGAAATTAAAGTGAACTTAGTTGCACCTCTACCTTCCAGAATCAATACAGAGTCACCAGAGTGCTCGTGATTTAGTTAAGCCCACTACCCTCTAGATAGCCCATTCCAAATTTCCCCTTTTTCTTGATTTATTTCTTGGGTAGTCAAATGAAACTGTTATATAATAAAACTAGCACTTAGGTTCTTTGACAGAACAGAAAGCTAAAATAAGACTACACCCAGGATTCCTTTTTGAATTTCAGAAGCACACTTCTTAATCCCCAATATCATAAAGGCTAGCAATGATCTCCAGAAAACATCTCTGCCCATGTAATCTCGTGTCAACTTCTTTCTCTGGATCCAGAAGAGTGGACTACACCCTGTTTGAAAGATCTCCACCCTTGTCCCCAGTTCCTGGCAGTGACCTTCATGTTTATAGAATGGCGTGATTTTTCCCTTCCAGGCAGCCTAAGGGAGCTGCTGGAGAGTGAGGTCGACTGACCTGCACCACATCCTATTTTGAATTTCCCTTGCATACTTCATGTTCTTGTCGACCTCTAATGGGACATATAAAGGACACCTTGTTAAGCTCACAAGCTACATTAATTCTAAGTTTACACTTTAGTCCATGTTATCTTAGAATATAATCATATTCAAATAAGGAATGGCATTTTTGGAAGCCCCAAGAGGAAAGATGAGAAACAAGGAAGACCTTTTTAAAGGGTTATGAGACTCCTTATACATAAGTACTTTTCACAGAGTAGCTTTTTATAGACAGTAGGGAATAGCAAGAGATAGAGTAATTGTTTTCCATAAAACAAGATCTTAATCCTCATGGGGAGAAATTCTTGACTAAGTGCAACTGGTACCTTTCCAAGTTCCACATACTGAAAATATATCCATTAACTATTTTGCTGAACCCCAACTCTGACTGGTTCTACCATGCATTAAAGCTGACTCATAGTGAGACCTAAGGTTCTTGATTTAGAAGCCACTGGTCATATTAAAAATGGAAGTGAAAACTCATGTTTGTTCTTCATGGCCAAAGTAAAGTTAACTGACAACACCTATATATCTGGACACATCTGGGTCTCATTAATGATTGTGAAGCTCTTAGGCAAAATTCTAGCATGCTTGGCAGAAATGGGGGGAGCAGGGACAGTTTTAATGGAATTTATAATGTGGATTCTCCAGAAGAACACTGAAAAATAGTTTTCATTGCAATGGAAGCCAGCTACCGTGACTCCCCTAACAATCTCAGCCTCCTGTGCCTCCTACTCATGCCTTTTGCCTTTGAGTGCCCCACCACTGCAAAAACAGACAGATGTTACATAAATGATGGGAGTGTGATTTCCTGTGCAAGTCACACAGGACATTAAGGTTTGCATTCTGTTTTCTTAGATCACTCAGTCTGGAGGAAGCCAGCTGCTAAGAGGACATTCCAACAACCAGATAGAGATCCATATCATGGGGAACTAAGGCCTCCTACAAGAGGCCTTAGATTTCAACCAACATGCTTGGAGTTAATTTGTTACACAGCAATTCAAAACTAATATAATTACCAATATAAAGAGGATTGACCAAGATAGAATGCAATATTTGGATACTGAGTAAACAGTCCAGACAGAAAATTATTAGAGAGCCCTGGGTCTTCCCTTTCCTATTTATTGGTATCACTTAATTTTTTTAGCATGCTAACAAAATTTCTGAATTTCTGCCCTAAAATCTACAAAAATAAGTAGAAAATTGAGTTGTAAGAGCAATGGTAAGGTGCTGATAGTGTTAAATGTTTTCTATAAAAGAAAACACAAAGGATCAAGTTTGAATTGTTCTTAATCCAATGGATGTGTGAAAATCTTCTAAAACATAATATATTTGCAAAGAACACAAATCCAAAATGAGTATTCTATTTGTACTTCAAAAGACATTTGATCCTTTATCTTAATTTTACCAGGTGAAGTCAATGTTGGACTCTGCTTTCATCTTATTTCATATAGCCAAATGAAAAAATGGCCAGGCATGTGTTCCATGCTCAAGAATTCATCAGAGAAAAAAAGTGTATTTATTTTGATAACGGAAAATGTAATTGGAAATCTTCAGGTTTAAGAAAATTCTACAGAATCTCTCCAAAAATCTCTAGTCCTAAAGTTTAACTAAATATTTATTAGTTCTCTTGCCCCTAATTTGTTATTTCTACTTCTAGAACCCATCATTATTTATGGATTAAAATTTTCAGACCCTAATTTTTCTTTTCCAAGTAACACAACACAAAGAATGTGGAAAAATATAAGCAGCAGTTAAAGTTGCAGGTCCTGGCAAGACCTAATAAGGTTTCCCTAGCGTTGACATGCCCAGGGCTCTACATTCTGAGACCTCAATTCTCCTTTTAACAAAGAGGTGACCTCCTGAGCTCTCCATTCAATGAATGGGATCAACATCATTTCCACATCCCAAACCAGAAAATGGGAGTCATCCTTGATTTCTCTTTTCTTCATTGCCCACATACAATCTAATCCTATCAGATTCTATCTTCTCAAGTCCCCCTTCTTTTAATCTCATATCCCTAGTTTATAGTACCTGCTTTCTAACCACTCTTCCTGCTTCCAGGCTTATCCCCTGCCAATCAAACTGTACTCAGAACTATCATGTTAAAACCATATTTAATCATGTCTCTCCCATACTCCCCAAAAAATAACCCTCAATGGATCTCCACTTGTTTTAGAATGAAATGGAAAGTCTCAGAAAGAGGTGTTCTCTCCATAACATTTAATATTGCCTGAACTTGCTATGTATTAATTATCTCTCTTCCCTACTACAGTACAACCTACTCTTAAATAATTTTGTCATAAATTATAAAAGGGAATTCATTGTAATTTGTGACACAACATGCACAATAAAAATGATAATTTCCACTCTCTTCTCCCCCTACCACATATACTAGAGTGTACTTCTAGAATCCAAATGCCTAGAAGGTGGAAATTGTACTTTTTCACATGCATACCTTGTGTTTAGTACAGCATCTGTTCATTGCAGGCACCAAATAATTATTTTCTAATAAATTGTTTCAGCTATTGCACTGCGGGACCAAGGCAGTCTAAAGTCACCCTTCTAAACCAGAAGGGTGTTCTCCATTCATTCCAAGTCCTTGCTAGTCATGGTGTGGTCAGTCAGTAGCCCCCACATCACCAGGGAGCTTCTTCATTGAGAAATACAGAATGTTGGCCCCACCTGAGGTCCAGAGGTTCACAGTGTCCCCAGGGGTTCCAAAAGCTCATTAACAGTGCTTGCGAAGCATCACACTGAAGCCCACTTTAGGGCAGCCCCTATGGCCAACCCATAGTCATTCTGTTTAACAGATGCCAATAGACACCAGCTCCTAAAAACACAAGGAAATGTAGTAAAAGGACACCTAAATATCAAAAGCCATGTTGATTAGATTAGTTTATCCCAGTGGGTGCTAAACAGAATGCTTGTGGTTTGTGCACTGCATTCTGGTGACTATCTCAGTGAGGGAGTATTCTGTGAGGGCTGACCTTCTACATTACCTAGATTACCTACCTCTGGCAGGGAGTGTAGTCATTAAACATAGGAACCATCAACTGTGGGTTTCTCTCCATTATAATAATTGAAATTTAATGATGAAATCATCAACACTTTAAGTAGGACACATTTAAGAGCAACTATTATTACAAGTGTTTTCTAAAAAATAGCAAGACAAAATGCAAACTATGGCAATCAGGAGGTTTTTGTTTTGTTTTTTGTTGTTGTTGTTTTGTTTTGTTTTGTTTTGTTTTGTTTTTTTGGTTCAGTCACTGTGCACACCAAGGTAATTTTTCAAAGCCTCTGATTTTAAGTGTTCACATCTATAAAATGCAGATAAGAACCCCTTAAGAAATATCAATGGAATAAGGTTATTTTGTTAACATAGTACAGACACAAGGACTGGCACATCAAATGCACCTGATAAAGAGAAGCTATTGATAAATTCGATTGTTTTATTTAATAGTATGTGCATCTTTACTAGCTCCTTCAAAACCTGCTCGGAATATAGCGTTCTCCAGTCTATTAAATCACTGACTCGGGTACCAACCCTATAAAGATCTAGATACCTTCTTCCACTCCTTCCCTCCCAGGCCTATCTCTTTGTATATGTACTACATCCTGGAAACCATTCTGCATCACAACACTTGTTTATTGTACATCTTTTTTAACATTCCGTTCTCCCCCTCTAAACTCTAGACTTTTTCTTTGGAGAAACCTCAGCATCTAGCATAATTCCTGACACACACTAAGAAGTCATTGAGGAATAAGCTAATGAATAAATATCAAACCCTGCAGAAACTTCCTTTGGCACTGATCAATGACTCCCTATTGCTCTGTCTTTGATAGAAAATAATTACCTAATTTTCTATTTTTCTCCTGGAACAGTCTTTTTGGGAAGCCTCTGCCTCCTTCACCTCCCCACCCTATTCCTCACAAGCACCCCATCCCAACTCACCCAGGACTCTCTCCTTACTTCCCTTCTTCTCTATGACTCTTTCCTTCCTACACAGCTTAAATTATTCAATTGCAAGGGCAAAAGGAAAGTTATCTTTGGTTTTGGTATAATATTCAGTATACCCAAGGAATAAATAAGGAAAATTTCTGCATAAATTTTTTTAACCTGATTTTCCCACCAGATACCTGATTCTTATTTGTAAGAAATATTTTAAACCCACCAATTCTTTCATTAAATAAACGTACAGATTTAGGTTGGGTTGCTGTTTTTCTCTCTCTGCCTCCCGCCATCTTTCTATCCCTTTTGTTTGTCAAACTGATCCTAATCAATACTTAATTACTTATTTAATAGCCTGCATGATATTTGTGCTTAAAAACTCGCAAGGAGGGAAAAGGTGGTTATAAATATTAAGAACACAAAATTTAAACAGGAAAACAGAATTTTGCCTCATGGTTGGTATAAATTGTTCCTGAGGTGTGTAGAGGAAAAATAGATTTCTAGAGGTTCCTCCCTCATTTTCAGAAATGCCTGTAGCCCGTGGCAAAGACCATATTTTAGTGTGCTTCATCCAAAGGTGATTTCAATCTATTTTTGTTTGTTTGTTTATTTGTTTTAATTTTCCTGTTTTCAAACTGCTTCTAAAAAAGTGTTGGGAGTAAAAAATAAAAGGCCCAAATTTGATCTTAATTCCCTAGAGATTTTTAAAAATTAAACCAGTATCAGATATACTTTATTTCTAATTTTTACAGTCTGAAGAAACAAATTGACCACTTCTAAGAAAATTTTAGACCAGATTTTAAAATGTGAATAATCTTACATAAATCAAAATGTTAAAATCTTTTAATTTTGCTCAGTTAGTTTTCTGAGCAAAATTTTAGGATTCTGTAGCATGTTGAAAGCTCCTGGAACTTCACTTCATTTTTACTTATAATGATTTTTTTAACGAATTTTATGCCAATCTCTACTTGACAGAATCTATATATTATTCCCAATCAATTCTTCATCTTGAATATTCCTGGGATTAAAGAAAGATTTAGCAAATAAAGATACAGAAATTAAATTAGAATTGCAGATAAACAATAAATAATTTTAAAAGATAGAGATTTAAATATAGGTATAAAACCTGCAGCCAGGTGCAATGACGCATACCTGTAATCCCAGCTACTTAGGAGGCTGAAACAGGAAGATTCAGGTTCGAGGCCAGCCTCAGCAATTTAGGGAGACCCCATTTCAAAAAACAAAAATAAAAAGTTCAGTGGTAGAATTTCCTGGGATTCAACCCAAAGTGTCACATGAAAATTTTTATTTACTTATTTAAAAATGGTCTCTGCAATATTTGGGAGGTACTTACACTAAAAAATTTTTCAGATGCCTAAAACAACAAAAATGTATTCTCTAACAGTTTGAGAGACAGGAAGTCTGAAAAAATTTGTCCACCAGGTTGTGCTCACTTCAAGGGCGTTAGGGGAGAATCTTTTCTGGCTTCTTCCAGCCTCTGGCTGCTTAGGCATTCTTGGCATGCGGCCACAGAACTCTAATCTCTGCCTCTGCCTTCATTCAACTCATGTTCTCTGAATCTCAAACCTCCCTCTGCCTCAACAAGGACTTTTGTCTTTGGATTTAGGATCTATTCAGTTAATCCAGGATGATCTTATCTTGAGATCCTTCAGTTAATTACATCAGCAGAAGCCCTTTTTTCCAAGTAAGGAAATAGTCACAAGAATCTGAGTATTAGGAAATGAACATAACTTTTGGGGGACAAGTGGAGAATGGCTGAAACCTCAAACATCAGCGGAGGCTGACTAAGCCACAGTTTAGGTATAACACAGTACCCCTAAGTGGATTAGAAATAAAGCTCATGAAGTCAAATCCATGTAAGGCTCTTTTTACCTGACTTTCCTACCATGGGCACTAGACTCTTTTTTTAATTATTTTTCATTTGTTCTTTTTAGTTACATCTGACAGTAGAACGTATTTTGACATATTAGACATACATGAACTATAACTTCCCATTCTTGTGTTTGTACATGATGTGGAGCTATACTGGTCACGTATTCATCATGAACATATGAACATAGGAAAGTAATGTCGGATTCATTCTACTATCTTTCAGACTCTTAGATTCTAAGTGACATACAAAGGCCACACAACTTTTTAGTTTCTCATTCAATAGACACTATGGAACTCCTTCTAGTTACCAGAATCTGAGAAACAGACTGCCCTCCTAAGGATCATTATCTACTGAAAGGTGACAATTAATCAATCAATCAGCAAACAGATAGACTTATTATAGAAAGGTGATGTCATAAAGAGTAACTTTATGGAACAAGACCAGCTGCTTTAAAGAGGGTGGTTGGGAAGGTTCTCAGAATAGATGACATTTACACTGAGTGCCAAGGGTTGCATGTGATCCAGGCTTGCCGAGATCCAGTGGAAGGCTTTCCAGAACAAATAATAGTGGATACAAGGGCCAGGGTGGGGAAGGGATTGCTGTGTTCTAGAAAAAGGTGGCAACCAGGGTGACCAGAACATAGTAAACACCCAAAAGCATAGTACAAGGACAGGGTCAGATGGACTAGAGCCAGGTCACTGCCAGACGTGAATGACTTATGGTGTAGAGTCGGTATGTTAATCTACGGAAACGGAAAGACACCAAAAGGCTTAAAAGCACAAGTGGTGATATTGTTTACATTTTTAAAAACCAGCATCTGCTGCAGGAGGAAGAGTGAGAGTGGACACACATACACCAGTCAGGAGGTCATTGTGGTAGACCAGGAGGCTATTAGAAGTATGGAAAGTAATGGAAATCATTCAGAAGTTGAGAAACTATCCAAACTCACTTGTAGATTGCATGCTGACGGTGAAAGAGAAAAGATGAAAGGATGACATCACCAATTTTAGGGCACAAATTTTCATAGATAAAAACTATAATGTCTAACAGTTTTTACAATTAAATAAGCCCATGTGAGTTCTGAACAGCAATACAAATGGAAATGATGTTAACAACTTCTAAGTCACATCCATAAAAGGCGAGAGGCTTAACTTTCAATTCCTTTCACTCATTCTTATGTCTGGGAAGCAGGACACCAGAAGTTGCCCTGACAGAAAGTCTCATTTAGCCAGGTGTGCTACCTGTCCTGGACCCAACCACCTTAACTTTCTGTTATGTGAGAGAGAAACTAGATTCTATCTCATTTAAACTCTCAGTTGTATATGTATGTGGTGGAGGGGTGTTGTTATTAACAGCTCAGCTTATATCCTAACCAATATACTCAGAAATGGCTATGAGACTCCCAGACTCTTTCTAGAAGCATAATATTCTATTCATATGTTGTCTTCCCTGCCTCCTAACAAGATATCAGTTCTGCTCTCAATGATAATGAGGCCAGAGCAGAGGGGACCATTGAAATCCATGCTGATGGAAAGTGAAAGGATTGCTTTTGCAAAGTGCCATGACATGTATTGTGTAAAGCAATGCATTAAGTAACACTGAGGTGCAAGAAATGATGAGTGTTAATTGTTCAAATATTTTACATCAAATATTATTTGGGGCTGAATACTCAAGTTAAGATTTGTAAATTCAGAGTAGATATTTGATCCATGCCTAGGAATTCTGTCAAAAGCCTGAATTACAGATGAGATAGTATTAATTATAAAATGTAAATTTTAGTGAGAAAGTAATTATATAAATTGTGCAACTGCATACTTACTTTTTTAACATGGAAATAAATCCTTTTGGTTACCAACTTAAATTGTATGCAGAGTATACACTTTCTCATATTGAGGGTTATATTGAAATCAAGTTATTGAAATCAAGTTAAACACACACACAAAAATCTGCTCCTTATTCAAGATGTGAAAATAAGAATGATCCCTTTTAAAACAAAGAAAACCACAACATTTAAGGAGCATTATGGTGCATTTTAAGTCTTTATTTTGGTTTATTTTGTATTTAGCAATAATGTTCCATCAAATATTACTAATTATTAAATATAATAAATTAATAAACATAATTAAGATGCTATAATGTAATTCTTCAACTTCCTAACTAAAAAAAAGTCCATTAAATATCTCATCATAGAATATTGCTCAAAGGATTTTCCATGTCTAGTTAATATTTGTAAAATATTACCCACTATTTAAACTTTGCAATTGAAAAGAACCTTTGTACATTTCACTTAATCTTTACAATAATCCTAAAAGGTATTATTGATGTTAACTTTTTGTAAGCTAACACATGTATGAGGTTATATAAATTGCTTAAGTTCACTTATTGAACAAATAGCAAAACCTGGCTTATATCAAGATCCTCTAGTTTCAAGTTCAGTGTTCTTTTTATTCAATACCTGCTTGGAGTATATATTTCCCAGCACCTAACAAAGCATCTTGCCAGTGCTAGATGCCACATTCAAAATTTTTTCATAATTAAAATAATAAATACTGTGCAGTTACTGACTATATTTTTGCAAAAACATTCTTTGATTATATATTAAGGAGTATATATATTAAGGAATATGTATATCTAGTCAATTTAAATTCTTTAAATTACATAATCACAAAATCATTTAAATTCTTTAAATTACATAATCACAAAATCTCCCTACTTTGCCTACTGGAAACCCCAGTACTTACCAAACTTACCAAAACCCCGGTAACTATGAAACTCATCACCAAATACTCTTTTCTTCCCGTCTCTCTGCTTCTCCCATTGAGCATCACCCCTATCTTCATTAACGAACTCTGTCCCTTGGCTCCTTCCTGCTTCCTCAGACCAATAGTTCCCCTCAGGCTCCTTTTGCTTTTCTATACAGCCTGGCCTCACAGTCATTTTGGTAATAAGTGATTCATTCACTACCTTGCTAGTTGTTCTTAGTCCCTTGACCCTCAGTACCTCTCTGTGCTGACTCCCATGGTCCACTTTTTCTTAGCCAACCTCCAAAACACTAGTAGTATTGCAAAAAGTTTCAGAGTCGTGACAGTTGACTCCCTGTGAACTGAGAGTATCTAATCTTAGTTGAGCCTTTCAGAGTCCTTTTGTTTAGCTTAGTTGTCAAACATGAGCATTTGTTGAGCATTTTCAAAATGCCAACTGTCGTGCTACAATTTGAAGATATAGAATGAAAATGACAGACTTCCTGTTCTGGAAGAGGTCACATTCTTAGCACCTAAAGACTCTTTGGAAACATGTCTACTCTCAAGCCCACTCCTTGCTTTCATTATGCACTCAGTCTCCTATTTTCCCCAAAAGATTGACCTCACTAACCTGAGAATCTCCAAAATCCTTCTACCCCATCCTGAATCTCTGTATCAAAGTTCTGCAGAAGCAGAACCAACAGAGTTTGTGTGAGTGTGTGGGGGTGGGGGCAGCAGGTGTAGGTGGGGGGTCTTATTTTAAGGACTTGACTTACATGATTGTGGAATTGGCAAGTCCAAAATTTGTAGGGAAAGCCAGGAGGCCAGAGGCCTGGGTAGGGTTGATGTTGCTGTCTCAAATCCAAGGACTTGTCTAGATGTGGAATTTTCTACTTTCTAAAGGGACCTGAGTCTTTGCCCTGAAGACTCTTGACTGACCAGAAAATATCCACCCATTTTAAAGTAAACCACATTACACATTACTCAGAATCTACTGTTTCATTGTTAATTGCATCTTTAAAAATACTTCAGAGCAAATTCCAGACTGTTGTCTAGGTACTCTAGCCTTGCCAAGTTGATTTGTAAAATTGATCATCAAAATCTCTACCTGCCTAAATTTTTCTTTCCTCATTGAAGACTCTCTTCCTTGCTAACTCTAAGCCCTCCTTGTGAACTCTTGATCTTCCTTAGTCTATCTCCTCCAAGAATCTTTTGCAATTATTCCTTCTCTTTTGGATCATCAATCCATTTTCTTTTCCCCTTAGATTAATATGGTCAAGACTGCCCTCACTTTAAACACCCTCTCCTCATTCTAACATACTCTCCAGCTTCTATCCTTTGGTCTTTTTAATTTCATGACCAAATGTCTTGCAAAACCGGTTTTCTGCATTTTTTACTTCTGCTTATCACCTACCTCTTCCCTCTGCTTCCTTTGCTCTCTGGCCTCAGTTGCCATCACTTCCTCAAAACTGCTGGGTTTTCCTATTGGGCTGCTCTCAGCCATTTTTTTTTTTTTTAGCATTGCAAACATTTATTCCTAGACCTATTAAAATGTTTATAGCAATTTTGTTCAAAATAGGCAAAAATTGGATATAGTCTAAATGCCTTTCAATCAGAAAAATATATACAAATTAAGGAAATGTCCCACACGCTGAATCTCCATCCCCACCCACCTCCAACTCTCACTTATCAAGAGATTAATCAAAGGCAGACCCTGTAATCAGGAAACTTGAAAACATGGAAGATGAAGGAAACAAAAAGGATAAATGACTCAAAACTTGAAACCCAGCAAAACTTGAAAACTTTGCACTAAATAACATCAGTTACACTAAACAATACTTGTTTCAAGAAGGAATTTTTCAATCACTGAGTTAAACTTTCAAAGAGATTGCAAAATGCAAGTTTAGTAGAATTGGTACCAAATTGTAGCTGTGAGGCACATCCCTGCTCACAAGGGTTTTTTCAAAGCATAAATCTAGATGATTGATTGCCAGGTGAGCATCTGTGCCCACTAATGGAGCAAGTTGGTCCAGATAAGGAAAATTTACCTAAATAATGCCAAGTTTAGGGATGTTCCTGATTAATGTATAGTCATTCTAACTGAAACAAACTGTGAACAAGCGTATCTCAGAGGATGATAGGTCCATTCCTCTAGATATCTAGATAGGTAGAAAGACACTTAAAAAGAAAACTGTTACTTCTGAAAAAAGCATGAGATCACAAATGTTTAGGAAAAGATTGGCTTGCGCGCAGAAAGATCCAAGAGTGGCTGAAATCCCGAGAGACACAGTCTGAATTTTTTTTACTTTTGAATGTAATGTGATAATTGGAATGAGAAAAACTTCATTCCCAAGTTGTTCTAGAAAGAGGAGCTATTAAATGAGATAATCTGGTAGTGGGAAATAAGTGTCCCTTAAACAGACAACCAAATCAGTTGCTAAAGCAAAGCAAAGGGGTATTTATGAATGCTTCAGTAAAATGAAACCATTTTACTCAACCCATTCTGTTTCAGGGGATGTGGCTTGAAATAGCTAAATCTTTGCAAATGAATAATTTATGAGAGCTCCAGTACCCTTTGAATAACATAATTTAAGCTGAAGCCATTACTGTATAAAAGGAAAAAGAAGAACTCACTTCAAATTCCCCTAATTTCAACATGAATTATCACACAGTTTTTATTTAAGGTAATCTAATAACCATTTCAGTTCATTGCACCCAGCTCAGCCCACTGCTTATGTACCCAAAGAACTACATAGAAGTTAAAGTTCAAAGTGGCTTAGCTTTAAACCAAACTCACTGAGGCCAAGACCTGGTTTAAATCCATTTTTAGAATACATTTTATCATACACCTTCTGGTTCTAGATGAAAGAGAAGACTTAAATGCAAACAAGAATTGAAGGTGACAAACCATGCAAAATAACCAAGAGAACTATCATTTTTATTTACTGTGTCAAAAAAGGGCCTCTTTTATGTCTCTGACACTCTTATTCAAAAGCTTGTGTTCTAGTTAATATAGTGGAGTTACATAAATACAGCATTATCTTTGATTTAGAATTTTCCCTAACAGGGCTGTGTCTAAGAAATAACTAGAACAAAGTTAGGCTAATGTAGCCTTTCTACCCTCTATAAATAAAGAAAATTATGGTGAAAATAACGTGATCATCAGCCAGTTAGCACTTTTATCGTCCTCTTCCTGAATGCATTTCAACATCTCTTTTTTTACTTTTGTAGTTGATGGAATGTCTTTATTTGTTTATTTTTATGTGGTGCTGAGGATCAGATCCAGTGCCTCACACATGGTAGGCAAGTGTTCTGCCACTGAGCTACAACCCTGGCCCTCAATGTCTCATTCTTTTTTTTATTCTTTTTTTTTTTTTTTTTTTTTTTGAACCGGGGATTGAACTCAGGGGCACTCGGCCACTGAGCCACATCCCCAGCCCTATTTTGTATTTTATTTAGAGACAGGGTCTCACTGAGTTGCTTAGGGCCTCACTAAGTTGCTGAGGCTGGCTTTGAACTCACCATCCTCCTACCTCAGCCTCCCGAGTCACAGGGATTACAGGTGTGCGCCACCATGCCAGGCTCAATGTCTCATTCTTAACACCTCACTCGAGTTTACCCACCTTCCTTCATACATCACATCTCTACCTCTTTGACACACATATTATATTTTAAATACTATATAAAATTTAATGTTCATGTATACATTTTCCTACCTGTATATTGGAATTCCTTGACATGCAGACAACTATATTCACTTCTTTCTCTCCAGTACCTTGCAAATTGTACATTCCAAATCATGTGTGAATTGAAGAGCCAGTCCAATACAGTTAGGAAGGAAGGAAATGAGCATTAAATAAAGTTTCTGGAAGAGGTAAAGGAAATCAATATATATAATAAAAATATTATGTATAATCAGTATAATAAAATATATGTATATTATATAATAAAAATCATTTCTAGATTATTTTCTGATTATTCATTGCTGGGTTGTTGTTTCTGTATGTGATGTTTTTGGTTTTTGATTATGTGCCCTTCCCACATCATGGCGGTTGGTGCTGAGTATCCTTACACTAAAGATCCATTCATCCCTCAGAACTTCTAAACTCCGTTTCTAAACTCTTCAATCTTTCCATCACACTGGAAAGATGCAGCCAGCCTCTGATCAGCCCCATTCCCTCTGACCAGCCACTCCCCTGTACACAGTGATGGCTCATTGTTAATTAACAGTAAACAAATCATAATTTTTATTTTAAAGCTAGGCTTCTTTTCAACCCTTTGCTACAAACCTCCATTCAGATCTCTTGTAACCTTGGGACTATCCCTCTTTTCAGGTGCAGGCCAGAACTGCAAAGATCAGGCCCTTATAATGGAGGGGGAAAGCCCAAGACAGACTTCCATTCCCCTGGAATTCAGACATAGAAGCTCTTAAGTGAACGAATCTGAAAATTAAAACTGCAGTCTATTATACCCTAAGAATGTCATCTCACCAACCCACACTGCCTCTCCAAGGGCTTGATTTAGTCACTTTCTACTTCCACACCTTCTAATTGTGGCATTTCCTTTCATTTTAATTCTCCTTGGGGCCAAACTCTGATTAAACTAACACATATGGTTTCTAGGATTGTGAAACTGAGCTTCCTCAGCAAGAAGCTACTTACAGAGTAAACCAGTCTGCCCTGTTCAGTTTTCCCTGCCTGAAATAGATAGGGCAGTACCCGGGTAGGCAATTAATTGACCCAGACTCCCTTGCATTTTCTCTGTGAAGACAAGACAAAAATTCTCCTCTGGCAATGGCAGGTTGGATATCAATTTACCACTGGCTCAGCACATTCCAAGTTAATGTACTCAGCTATTCAGAATCTAGCACAATGTTAACATATTATTTACATCTCAAAGATAACCTTACTTTCTAAAACTTAATTGAAAC
>JAJEJO010051508.1:0-17619 GCA_020662805.1 Glaucomys volans
ATCATCCTTCCAAGTCCCTGAGATTACAGGTGTGGACCACCTTACGATTTATTTGAAAAGGAAGAAGAAGTGTTGTTTTGGATTCAGTTGAGACAGTTTCAAAAGGTTATGTTGCCTTAGATAGCTGGAGCCTTTTCATTTCCTGGGTAAAGAGTTTCACATGAGTTCAAAAATGTCAAATTCAAATTGTAGAGGAATACATGCAAAATTGCTGCCCTTGATAATTCATGCAATGGAAATAATAGATTTGTAGTACTATTCTAATTAGAAAAGGAAAAAAATAGAGTTGCATTTCTAAATAGATTACAGCAGTATATGTCACCAAATATTTCAGCAGATGAACTGTGAGAAATGTTACAATATATATATTCTTTTCTATTGACTTATGATATCACTGATCCTTCTGATAATTTTGCCTCCAAAGTTATGACATAGAGTGTTATGGGGTGTAATTTAATAAAGGATCATTCACCACTGAGAAATCCAGATTTGAGAATCTTTATTAAGCTGGCCAGCTGACTGTCTCACACAATGCCCCAGAAATGGCTATTGGGAGAACAGCCCCGACCACAGGGTTGCAGAGGTTCTTATATGAAAGATCACATCAATCATAAGTGTCTGTTGCTATGATTCAAATTTACAAACTTACATCATGAAATCATCAGCAGAGGGGGAAGTGGGTCAAAATGACATTTACCTAGGTACAAACTGCTGAATGGTTACTAATGGTTACTAACATAGGAATTGAAAGAGAATAATTTTTCATCATATAAGAAACACCATTTTGCATTGTTAAGCATGTCATGCTAAGTGACTAATGAGGGGTACAGAGGTGAAGTGTTCCCATGGGAGAAGCTAAGCAACTAGTGGTGGGTACAGAGACAGGGCATTCCCATGGGAGGAGTATTTCCTACATATCATGGAGTCTTAGAACAAAATGGAGTCTGTTTAGTTATTTCCCATATAGCCTGGACTGTAACATTTCCATGGAGCCAAATTTGTCAGCTCGTCACAAGAGAAACAACTGAAAATGGAGTACTGAACCAGGGAACTTGTAGAAAGGTTGCAGCATGTATACCTACTAAATGATAAAATAGTCAAAATGCACAATAGCAGTGCCTAGATTCATGGTTATGCCCAACTAGTTGACATGATAGGGTATTGTGACACAGGATTGTAGAAAGTAGGAGGAGTGGAGGGGGACGATGGAGACATGAAAAGACCCTTCACAAAATAAGCTCTATAGACAGCATGTCAACATCTGAAAAGATGTTTAACAGCACATGTCACTGGGGAAATAAAACCAAAAGTACTGGAAGATCCCACTAACCTCTCAAGTTTACACAAAACCCAAGAATAACAAACACTGGTTGGTTGCAGAGCAAAGGAAGTCACCTTGATTGTTTCTGGGATGCCAAATACCATTTTCTGGGAAAGGAGCATTGGGGTTTTAATCCTTAATAAACTTACCATATGACACAGTGATCACACTTCCAGATTCTACCCAAATTATTTGAAAACTGAAGCCCACATAAATGGTGTACATGAGTGAAAGTTTGTCCTTGTCCCTGATTCCCATTTAATAAGGAGGACATGGTTTTGAGAAAAACAAAAAAGTAGGTATTAGGTCCAAGGCTTGGTATCTAAGCAGCCATTTTAAATTCTCACTATAAGTTGCTTTCCCACCCTACAGTGGTACTTACTGAGAAAACAAGAGTTAGCATGAAACTTCCTGTTCCCATTAACCACCCCACTGGAATATCCCCTACTTGTCCTGGAAGTCCATCATAAGTTGTTATGCAAGGAACTCATGCAACCTTATGCTAGCTGTCCAAACCACCCTATAAAATACCCCCGAGCTAAGTTCTCCCTGCCTCTCTAGCTTTACCCCAGTGATGGCCTTTGTCAGACCCTGACAGCAATTAAAACGTTGTACTTGTGCATCTCCTCATGTGGTTTCTGCGTTGCTCATCTGAGTCTTATTTTCCTTTTGTTTTGATGCCATGACTCAGATCAAGCTCCCCAGCATGCTTGCTCCCTTTCTTTAAGGGTCTGAGCTGCTCTAGGACCCAGTCCGACCCTCCTCAGAGACCAAGCTTCCATCATACTGAGTGGTCTCCTTCACATCCCAACACCAGCCTTATTTGGTAAGTAGCTCTTCCCCTGGCTCTTGGTTAAATGACCTATGAGACCTGGGAAGTGACTGTTGAAAGTCTGGGACCCCTGAGACTTTCTGCAGATTGGGGGAATTCCCAGCCATGGTTCTTGCAACTGTGACTGAATCCCTATACTGATTGCTGGGGGAGAGCTCCAGACTGATGGGGGATTGCTTCCTGAGAGGACTGCCTCTTGCAAGACCTACTCTCAGTCCTGAGTCTTGTCTCTACAACTCATTCTCTACAAAGACCTGGCACCAAGTACTCAGGCACCCTACATGCTTAGCCTTATTGCTTACCTAGAAGCGGTGAAAAACCCCTTGGTAATCTTTCCTTCACTTAGATGATTCCCTAGAGGCTGGGAGATGCTTTACCTCTGTATCACCAATTGCTTTCACTCATTGAGCTACTCACTCTCAATCCCCACTCATAACCCTCTGAGTTGCCTCTTGGCTAATTTAAAGTCCCTCTATCTCACACTGGACCTCAAACCAAAAAAGCTTGACTGTTTATGTAATCAAATTTGGCCATTATACACTCTAGATAATGACTCCAAATGACCACTTAATCTCACTTTATATCCCAACATTCTTAGGGATCTTTTTAACTTCTGTGAGTGCTTGAGGAAATGGAGGGAGATCCCTTACAATCAGGCTTTTTCTTTCCTGTGTTCTAAACCTTCCCTTTGCAACTCCTACTCTCTGGCTCAAATCCTCTTGGCTCTCACTAAACCAGCATCTATTCTATCTAAAGCTGAAACCTCTACTTCAGACTTTTCCTCCTTTCATCCTGCTGATGAGCCTCCACCTTATCAAATACCTCCCACCATTGTTCTACATTTCTCCAATGACTTTGTTTTAACCTTGGCCCTGCCTTCCCTCACTAACTCTGCTACAACCTCTTCCCTGCCAGCAGGTGCCACCACTGCTGCCACCCCCCCCGAACAATGAGCCACAACCTCCACCCCAAACACCCTGCCTCCACCTGCAATGGCTCCTCCTCCTCCCCCTTCTTTTTATTCCCCTATCCCTCAATCATGGACTGCTGCCAAGAGCCTGCCTCCATGTTCCCTTTGCATGAGTTGATTGGGATGGAAGGTGTCATGAGGGTTCATGTGCCTTTCTCCTTGTCCAATCTCTCCCAACTAGAGAAGCAGCTTGGTCCTATACCATGAATCCCACCACCTACATCAGAGTTCCAATGCTAAACCAATCATGTGACCTGACCTTCCATGATGTGCACATGATTCTCCCCAATACTCTTTTACCTGAGGAATGCAGGTGAGTTTAGGAGCAGGCTAGAGTCTATGCCAATGAAATACATCAAACCTTCCCAGCATGGCCACTAAGCATTGAAGCAGTCCCTGACCCAGACCCCAACGGGAATTACAATTCGCCTCTGAGGGATCAACAATAGAGACCACTGTGTCACTGGTCCTATGGGAGGATTAAGGAAAGTAGCCCATGAGGCCATTGATTATGATAAAATCCAAGAGATTGTCAAAGACAAAAATGAGAACCTTTCAGCATTTTTGATTGCCTAACTCAGGCTTCGTCACAGTATACCAATTTAGACCTTGAGATCCCAGGTGGAAAACAACTCCTAATGACCTACTTTTTCTCCCAAAGCTTTCCTGACATTAGAGCAAAACTTAAACATCTGGAGAGAGGACCCTTAACTCCCCAAGCTGAGGTTCTAGCTGTGGCCTTCAAGGTATATAATGGGAGAGATGATAAGCCCTGCAAGCAGAAATACCAGATGCTTGCTCAAGCCATCCATTCAGTTCCTGCACCAACTCCAGCATCCTCTGGTCTGAAGAGGGGTCCATCAGGACCGCAGGATCTGGTTTCAAGTGTGGTCAAATGGGTCACTGGACCCAGGCGTGTCCCAAACCTAGCTGGCCCCAAGGCCCTTGTCCAAAGTGCTGACAGGAGGGATTCTGGATTGTTGATTGTTCTTGAGCACATAGTGACTCCATGCCATCTGGCCTGCCCCCCAGCCCTTCATTCCAAGTTTTAGGACTGGCTACAGAGGACTGACAAGGCCTGGGATCCCCACACCCAACCACTGTCACCACTCAATGCCAACTCTGGGTAACTTTCTGAATTGCAGGTAGGCTTACTTCTTTCCTTTTAGATACTGGGGCCACTTACTCAGTCCTTACAGAATGTTGGGGGCCTATCTCTCCCATTCAACATCCTCTATTGTTGGGGTAGAGGGGAAACCTTCACAATCTTTAGAGACACCTGCCCGTGTCTGCACCTTTGGGTCCTTAATTTTTACCCACTTCTTTCTGGTGATCCCCAAATGCCTCATTCCCCTTATGGGTAGAGATATCCTTTCCAAATTGGGGGCTACAATTTCCTTTGCCTCAAGCATGGGCTTTCATTGATACTCACCTCTGGCCCCTCTAATCCTAACCCTCTTCACCAACCCCCACTTGCTCCTTCCCTATACCTCCCTCAGAGGTAAATCCCATTGTATGGGATATCTCAAGTCCTTCCCTTGCCTGACAACACGACCTTATACAAATCCACATCAAGGACCTCTGCTTCTTCCCAGCACAACCCCAACTTTCACTTTCCCAACAAAAACTCCTGGGATTGCTGCCATTATCCAAGACCTCTTACAAAAGAGTTCTTAGACCCACCAATTCTCCATATAACACCCCAACCTTAGCAGTTAGAAAAACCAAACAGCTCCTATCACTTGGTTCACCTCATTAATTCAGCTACCATACCCATTTATTCCATAGTCACCACTCCCTACACCCTCTTATCCACCACCCTCAGGCACCACTCACTTCACAGTACTTGACATAAAAATGCATTCTTCTCCATTCCCGTGCATCACAATTCTCAAAATATCTTTGCCTTTACATGGACAGATTCTCACTCCCATACTTCTTCTAAGCTGTCCTGGACTATTCTCCCACAGGGATTTAAGGACAGTCCCCACCTCTTCAGACAGGTTTGGGTCTCATTACATGGTTTTACAATATGTTGATGATCTCCTCCTCTGTAGTCTCTCTTATGAGGACAGTCATGTGGACAATTTCAAGCTTTTAATTTCTTATCCTCCTGTGGCTACAGAGTGTCCGCCTCCAAGGCCCAGTTGTCCTCAACAATGGTCACTTATTTAGGCCTCTTCTTAACACCAACTCATAAGGCCAGTACTACTGATAGGAAGGGTATTATTGCTAACCAATCAGTTTACTTCACTAAGGAAGAAATTCTCTTTCTTGGGAATGGTAGGATTCCTCTGTGCCTGGATCTCCAACTATTCCATATAAGTCAAGCTACTATATGATGCAGCCTGGGGCTCACTCTCTGAATCCCTATTGCAACCCATCCCCACACACTTCACTAAGCTGCAGCAATCCCTCCTAAATTCACCTGCCCTTCACTTGCCTGATCTCTCATGTCCATTTCTAGTTTATGTAAGTATAAAACAAGGATACACCTTTGGGAATTTTAGGACATATTATGGGACCACCTTTTGCCCCTGTGGCCTACATATCAAAATCCCTTAAGCCTACCACTAAAGACTGGATCCCTTGCCTGTGGATGATAGCTGCTGCTTCTCTACTGGTTAATGAATCCAAAACACTTACCTTTGGGGCCCCATTGACAGTCCTAACCCCACATCACATTAAAGAGCTTCTCACATACAAGGTACTACATTCCCTACTCCCCCTTGCTGAATCTTATCCCTACAGGTGTCTCTGGTGGAGGACTCTATCCTCACATTTCTTACCTGCCCACAGCTGAACCCTGCTACAATTCTTCCTGCTCAACACACTCCTCTTTCCAGTCACTCTTGTATTGAAACTCTGGAAGAGCTTCTTCCACATCCCACTCACACAAATGAAGAGGTCTTTCCCCAAGCAACTCATACCTGGTTCACCAATGGCTCCTCCTTCTTACATGAAGAAACCTACCTGGCAGGATATACCATAGTCTCCTTAACATCAGTTATTGAAGCACTTCTATTGTCAATGCCACCTACATCACAGATGTGCTCCAAGCCTCACCCCTCCCCACTGCCTTAAGTATCATCAAACTGACTCCTCCTTTCTCTAAATAGGCAACAAAAAGGCAGACTTTGAGGCTAGAGCAACTCCCCTCCAGCAGGCTTCCAAACACCCCCATATCTTTCCCCTACTCTCTCCCCTACTCTCTCCCCCCTACAACTCTCTGACCAAAACATACTTCACTCAACACACAGCCAATAAGATAACAGATACTTACTTGGCTCCATAAGTTCTTTCCCCCAAATACTGCCTCTTTATGGCACTTCATTTCTTCCCAACTCAAACATTCTCCTGAAGACTATCAATTCCTTTCTAACCTTTCCTCCTACTGTGACATTTGTCAAAAAACCAATCCTACCTTCAACCTCTGATCCTCTGATTTCCCATCACATCAGGAGTCCTCTCCCAGGTTCTGATTGGCAATTGGACTTTCCTCACATGCCTCATGCAAAGTGACATAGATACCACCTGGTCCTTGTTGACATTTCCACAGGCTGTATGGAAGCCTTCCCCACCAACAACAAATGTGCATCTGCAGTGTCCACTGCCTTTATTACACACATAATTCCTCGATTTGGCCTCCCTACATCTCCTCAGTCTGATAATGGTCCCAAGTTTGCCTTTTATATTTCACAGCTTGTAGCCAAAGCCCTGAACACCTCCCAACAGTTCCACATTCCCTACCATCACAATCATCTGGAATGGTAGAATGTAACAACAATACTTTAAAAATCACCCTAACCATACTATCCCTCAAATTACACCTAGACTGCCCCCTCACCTCTTTCCCCTCTACTCACTTACATTAGGAACCTCCTCTGGGAACATGCAGATAACTTTCTGGCTAAACCTAATGCTAACCCCCCTTCTCCTTCAACTCTATCATGGTTACAACTTATTGATTCTTCTCTTAATTTTTTTCACCAGATTGTCAACAAAACTCTATATCAGAGGAAGTGCTTTGCATGCACTGCACTAGACCAGTTCTCAATCACAGCAGTCATACTCTCCAACACCTCAGTCCCCCATAATGCTTGTGTACCAGAAGCAAAAATCTTCCTCAAGACATCCCCTTACAGTCTTACTGGACCTTGCTGGCATACTGCCAAGAACACTACTCTCCATCTCCCATACTCCACCAACATCAACTTTACTTCTTCCACCTCCTTCTCTAGCCCACAGGGTACCTACTTTTTAGGCTCACAGTCGCTAAGTATTTGAATCAACACCCCCACTATAGGAACCTGCATGCTGTTTATGCCCTCCCCTCAACTCACTCTTTATAGTTATCCAGAATTTATCCTAACTCTCACTCCAACCACCTGAAAAAGGCACACAGCCTTTCTACCAGTTCTGATAGGCATCACTCTAACCACCCCCCTCACCTTCATAGGACTTTTGGGGAGGGCTAGGACACAGCTTAAACCTATCCAAATAATTTGAACAACTGAGTGATGAGGTGGCCAAATCTATTGAGACTTCCACCCAAGCCATTAGCATCCTCCTGGACTAAATTTCCTCCATTATGGATGTGGTCTTGCAGAATAGGTGGACTCTGGACCTCCTCACAGCTGAAAATGGGGGAATCTGTTTCTTTCTCAAGGCAAAGTGCTATTACTATACTAATCAATCGGGGAAAATGTAACAAAATATGCAAACCTTACAAAATCTGGCCACAAAAATCAGAAAAAAAGGGCTTTTGCCTAGTCTTTCCCCTTTCTCCTAATCCCCTTGAAACACCTTCCTATCCTGGGTACTCCCTCTCTTAGACCCACTAATGGCCATACTAAAATTGGCTTACTCTCGTGTCTCCTCAGGTGCCTTCAGGATGCCATCCTGGAAAAAAAAATCCTCACTAATCAAATGGTCAACCAGATGATCCTTGAGGAATACCAACATTTATCCAAAATGATGACTACCTCTAAATGTTGCCATTGCCTCCAGATTCAGATCCTCATTAGCATTCAAATGACCTCCCATACCCCTAACATCTTGAGACTATGCCCCACTCCAGCTGGAAGTAGCTAGAAAAGCAATCTCCACCCACATCCCTAAGGAATCCAATATTAAGTAAAAGGGAAAATTATTAGGTTCAGGGCTTAGCATCTATGCAGCCATTTTAAATTCTTGCAATAAGTTGCTTTACTGCCCTAGAAGAGTACTTACAGAGAAAACAAGAGTTAAAATATAACTTCCCTTCCCACTTCTCATTAACCACCCCACTGGTATATCACCTTACTTGTCCTGGCAGTCCAACGTAAGTTGTTTTACAATCAGCTCATATGAACTCATGCAGACTTATGAAAACACCCTATAAAATTCCCCAGAGCTAAGTTCTTCCTGCCTCTCTCACTTTTCCTGAATAATGGCCTTTGTCAGACCCTGACTGGCAAATAAAACTATGTGTGGATTTCCTGACCTGGATTCTACATTGCTCATCTGCATTGCATTTTCCTTTCAGTGATGTCCATTGCTTTTATAATTTTTCTTTGTCAGAGAAACAGATGACTTGAGATCTTGAGCAGGCTTGATTTTCATGAATTATCTTAGTATGCATGACTGGAGATAAGTATACATCTGAAACTAAATATGTTTGTCTGAACCTTAGCTAAATGTTCTGTAAAAGTTTATAAAATGCAAATTCATTTTAGATTAAGTGCTATCATTTATACATTGCATCTGGCACAAAAGGGCAACACTGCCATGAAGAAAACTGACTTTTATTTGTCTGCTTTGACTTAGTCTAATTCTGATTAACTATGTTCCCTAAGAGATTTAAGGTTATCCTTGATTTTTGCTAGTACTGCTAAACTCTGCAAACCTGTAAATATCTGTGGATTCTGAATTTTACTGTGAAAATTAAGCCTAGTTAACAAGAGGACATCTATGTAAAGAGGACAGTATTAGGTTTTTTGTATAGTAAATATACTCATTTTCTTCTAGTATACAAGTTTTGTAATGTAAAGCTTGGAGGAGCAATTTAGCAAGCTGCTGTTCGCCAAACTAAAGTTATTGAAAAATGTAATTTTAAATCTTATAAAATAATAAATTAAATTTGAAACTTTTTATTATTTAATGTTCTCTAACTGGACCTGTTATCAATAAGATATATGTAAAATTTTATATTAATTGTTACATTAAAAATTTAAATGTATTTTAAAAACAAAAAGATAATGAGAACCCGATCTGCTTAAAGTGGATATTGCAAAGCATACAAACATTTTGCCACTTTCCCACAAATAAAGGGTTAGAAACTCTCTTAGCTTTTTCTTTGATCCATGCTTTAGATGCAATGTTGTATTGTTATCTGTAAAGAGACTCCCCTCTCCTGAGATGAGGCTCTGCCTCTCACCTTACTCCATGTTAAAATGTCTCCAAAATAGGCTAGACTTCAGTTTATTTAAACTTGGATTTGAAAGATTGATTTTTGTAGTAAAGATTGCTGTGATCTTAAAATAAACAGGAGATATAACTGAATAAGGTTTGGGATTAAAAAAATTATTTTTATTTAGCCATAGCTATCATACAAACTTAATGTGTTTCTGCTATTGTTAATTTCATTTTGTATTTTCTTTGTAAATTTTAACTATTATCCATAGTGCCTAACAGAAGTGTAACTTCTCATATAACAATCTCAGTTAATTTGAGATAATAGACTATCATCTACAGTGAACAGATAGGATGTAAGGCTGACTTCCAGTACTAATGCAGACTCCAATTAAATAGAAGAGGTAAACGACTGTGGAGGTATAGATATTGAAGTTATAACCTGTTACTCCCTCTGTAAGACTTGTTAAACTGACTTGCTGGGTGTTTAAAACAAAAAATCTTGGAGTTCAAAATCAAGGAAGTAAAAGAGCCAAGGAAAAAGCATCCAATATTTGCCCTTTGCCCTCTGAGGTCAGTGAGTACCCAGAGCCCCTCTAAGGGCTCTGAAACTCTGGCGATTCATCTGAGCTGCCAATCAGGGAAATTGAGTGGACACTAGAGAACAGGAAGCCAACCAGTCGGTGCACATTCTGCAAAGAGGAGGGTCATTGGATAGTGAAATGCTTGACTCTTCCAAGAGGAGCCATATGTGGTCATCAAGACCCTGACCCATTCTGGCACACAGCACCACTGACAGAGGAAACCTAAAGGAGCCAGGAGTGTTTGCAAATGTGCTCAGGGGTGATCTCTAAAGAATCTCAGTTGACTCTTAAGAATAGATAGGAACAAGGTCAGTTATAACCGGCATGGTCTTAAACACCTGGCAGGAGACTATAGCCTGAGCATCGTCCTACATGGACAACTATAAGGAAAAAAAGATGTTTTCTTAAACAGAACTTAAGATGTACACTTGTGTCGGTCTTACCAAAAGTAAGCAAAGCTGGAGGCTGTAAAGGAAGGGTTCTTGTGGGAGTGCCTAATATTTAACTATCACAAAGGACCCAATGTTCATCTATCAAAGGAGACACAGGTTTGACCTGTTTCAGAAACTGACTGAAATACTAATTGCTCATGTATTAACTGTTCACACAAAAAAGTAACACTTTCTGTTGTTTATTATTGTGCTAGCATGAACCTTGCCTTATGCATACCTTGTTCAGTCACCTGCCAACTGCCACTGTGGACCTCTGGACTGCTGTGATGCTGAAAACCCCTACCTGTCCATACGCAACCTAACAGAAAACAAGGACTTTGGGCCACTTCCCCTCAACTTCACCCTCTCTCAGCAAGAAGAAGCTTGGAAATGTCAGAGCCCATTTTTCCATAGAAATGGAATGTTGAAATTGACAGTGGGGGAAAGTAACAGTGGTCCACTTGCCCTTTTGAATATAGATCTGAGGCTTATTTTTTAAAAGGGACATGTTTAATTTTTCTCTTCTCCCTCTCCCCCTCCCTAACCTGGGGTTAAAGAACAGGATAACCCTGAGCTATCCGTGCTCTACAGGAAGGCGTTGTCTGCTGATGATCTGGGACATGACTATCTCCCAAAATAACAAATAATAAATAAAATAAATAAATTTAATTTTATTTTAGTTTTGTGGTTCTGGGGATTGAACACAGGACTTTGTGCTTACAAAGTAAGCACTCTACCAACTGAGCTATATCCTCAGCCACAAATAACAAGTGAATGTTAGCACAAATTCATGGCACCCTGGGACCCCCTGCAGGAAACTCCTGGATTGTAGCCTGTGAAGAGCTCCTTTAAAGTCTCCCTGTGCCTGCTGATGGGCAGAAATCACAGGCTTTGGAACTGGAGTCCCTGTGTTTCTCCTTTGCTACCAAAGCAATAAAACTCTTTTTTCCTTATTCTCAAAACCATGTCCTCCTTCTTGAATTGGCATTGGGGACAAGGACTGAGCTTTTGGTAACACCATGTTGATCCTATAGATTTTTTTCTTGGGAAAGATCGTGGCAGAATGGACCACCTCCGGCTATAAACCTAAGTAAAAGATGATGTTTCAATAAAACAATCTTTGAATGTTTTTCTGAATTATTTTACAATCTTGCAGTTGACAGTTTGTCTGTCAGAGATCAAATAGGTAAAATATTCTGTGTGTACGGGCATGTATGCAGCAACATAATAATTGATTTTTGTTGTAAAGATTGCTGTGATCTTGCTGTGATCTCCCCAACAGTCAAACACTAAGTTGGATGCAAAAGTGTGCTGCCACTAATGTACAAGTATAGCAGGAAACAAAAGAAAGTAAATTAAAACTGTTTTTAATCCTTTCAACCAAGGGCTGACAGTCTCAGTACTGTTTCTCATTATGGTCCCAGGCAGATGCAGTTCATTCTGTTGTGGGTCAGGGACACCCATACTAGAATCAAGGAAAAGAAAAAAAAATCTCAAATGCTGCCTGGTCTATAGATAAATGTGCAAAGTGGACCTGGTCCCTATACTGCTTTCCAGTTACTCTTTGCCCATGGGAATACAATTGGAGTTTGAGAATAGGGCTCAGTTCATGGCTTCTGTAGGCAAATGAAATTCATGTGGGCTGTAGACCTCACTAATTTTCTTTGTGAGTTCTTGTCTCATGGTTTCAAAGAATGAAATCCATGGATGGTGGAAGAGGAAAAAATTAAAAGAAATAAGATCAGTTTTTCAGGAGAAGAAAAAAGATGGAAAATCTGTGATGTGAGAGAGAAACTGGCGGAAAGTTTTGCACTTGAGTACACTAATAAGGAGAATTAAGGGTTTTAGATAAAGTCATGGATCAGAGTCCATGCTGAACACACATCAAAAAGTATTTAATGCTCATTGGGTTAATCTTGGAATCTATGCTGTACAGATTGTGTGAAGGTACCAAGGCCCATGACTTTCTACTTGGCTGTGTGCTTTTAGTCCTTAAGCCTGAGTTTTTTGTAATCTCCATTTGGGTCCACCCCCATTTCCATTCTCCTGTCACTCTGGGAAAAAGGAATAGACTAGAATGCCTAATCTCACAGATTACCTTTACATTTAAAAAAAGAACAACATTTTTGGGGCCCATGACAGTCATTTCCTGACACTTAACTAGCCTATCTTAGTGGGGGTGGGGCATCAAAGCTAGCAGTCACAAAAAAATGGGAAGTGGGTTCTACTACTATTAAATAATGTCCTGTGCACAAAATAGTCTCCCCTTTTGAGATCTGACATCATACCCTCTTAGGCCAGGATGTAACATTGGTGCACTTTATGCTTTGAATATAACCCTTGCTTCCCTGCCATTGTAGCTTATTTTTAAAATGGACGTTACTTTCTCTTTCTCTCTCTCTGCTCCTCCCTAATTTCTCCCCCACCCTAATATCAGGGGGAGATGGGATTACCTTTCTTACCCATCCTAGCCAGAGTTATCTGAACTTGAGTACCCCCCAACCATAGGAACAAGTTAATCCAGATTTTGGGGATGGTACAATAAGATCTCAGAAATTAGTATCCCCAAAATTAACAGGTGAAGTACAACTCCAACAGAGAACATGAACGTAGCCTTTGAATCATCTCTAAACACTCTCTGTTCCTGCTGAGGTGTAGAATCACAGCCTATGGGACAAAAGCCTCATGTTTCTCTTTTGCTAGTAAAACAATACAGCATGTTTTTCCTTTTTCCAATACTGTGTCCTCATTATTGGATTGGCATCAGGGACAAGAGCAAGATTTCAGTCACACATCTGGGTGCACACTTGCCTGTCACACACAGAGCTAAAATGCAAGAGCCGCTCCAAGTCCCTATGTATGCTAGCATCTGTCTTGGCCCTGCTGAATTCTGCCAAAAGAGGTTCCTTGCAGTCTCTGTATGGTCAGTATGAATTCCACTGGACACAGTGCCATAGATATGTATGTGTATAATAAGAGAGTGTCCCTGGGGTGAGATCTGGCCGGGAGCGGAGCTGCTTGCCTGCTCCAGCGGGGAGTTCGGGCCCTTTGGCACCATTCTGCAGCTTCCCTGGTAGAGAGACGCAATCTTCAGCTGTCTGAGCCCTCGGACCTAAGCTCAGGCCTTCCGGCAGGGCCACGGTGCTGCATCACCTGGTTGCCTCTGCCCAGAAGCATTGATCGTTCCCAACCTGGAGGTAGTGGGACAGCAGATATCTTGGGTCACCACTTGATCAAGGACCTCTCAAACATCTGGTGAGTTACTGGAAATCTGCAGGGACACGCTAAGTCTTTACGGGAAAATTGCAATCCCTCTGATTTGCACTACTAGAGGGGAAGATACATGAGCAGCATGAGAAAACACAGGAAGAAAGTGTCCCAAACAAACCTAGATGATACATCAAGAGAACCCAAAGACAGCATGGCAGAAGGAATGACAGAAAGGGAGTTCAGAATGTTCATAATTAAAATGATCCGAGAAGAGAATGATGTGACGAAAGAGCCGATTCAGGCTATGAATAATCAGCTAATAGAGCAATTGCAGGAAGCAAAAATCATTTCAATAAAGAGATAGATGTTCTGAGAAAAAACCAAACAGAAATCCTTGAAGGAAACAAGGAAATGAAGGAAACAATCAACCAAGTTAAAAACTCAATAGAAAGCATAATTAACAGAATAGATCACTTGGAAGACAGAACCTCAGACAATGAAGACATGCCGGTGTAGAGCCCTAGCACAAGGGTCGTGGCATTCTCTGGTGAGTGGGATGGCGTTGGCGATGGATGGAGAGTAATTGACACAGACTCAAGGTCTAATGCAATTGCTCATGCTTTACTTGATTTAGCATTCTATTTTTATACAGTAATTTTTTGCTACAATGACAATTTTTGAATTTACAGAAGAAGGGACTTTCCAAGGTACAATTTTATTAGGAACATGAGAAAGCAATGGCCTCAATTATTAACCTTATGTAATTATTTAATTTTAAGAATATTTATTATTCTGTAACCTGACAAAATTTACTTTGAACCCATATAATTTTCATTATACATAGTTAAGACAACAGACTTTTTTTTATTTATTTGAACTTGTTTTTTAACATATGAACTTAACCTTTACATAAGGGTAAAATATTGTTGATTAAGGCATACACGTGGGTAATGGTCTCTGTGCTTACCACGGCCAAGGGTTTTGAAGGTATCATATTACTTTGTCCTACTCCTTTTACGAGCACAGAACATCAAACACCAATGTGTATCTAAGCCTAGTCACAAATGGAAGATTTTGCTAACAAATTCTTTTTTCCACCACATAACCATCGTCAAGATTAATCCATCCTGTAGGAGACAAATCTAAATCTATCTTTTTATTAAACTCTCCTTTAGATGGATACTAAAACCTGCCTTTAGAAAGGCATTACCAATTTTATTGTAACAGTGGGAGATATCTAATAATTAGTTTTAAGGAATTTGTATGAACTTTATTGAAAAGTTTCCTCACCACCACAACGGCAAGGAAAGCCCCATCATGTTTAAGGATAGTTATTTTAAATGTATATAGCATTCATTTGAGAGAGACTCATCACACGATGGCAAGATTATTATTTGTCTTCAAAGTATTAAAGAACCATCATATTATTTTCCCTCATTCCCCAGCAATCTCCAGAGACAAAATCAAATGATTTTGTTATAAGAAATAAATGACAGGAAGGGCAAGGAGCCCTGGGGGCATTCCTCTGGGTTCCTCATTATGATGAGGCCTTGCAAACATCTACCAGTGGAGACTTGTCAGGCACTGAATGGAATACTAGGTGCCCCCGAATAGTGAAACCTTATCAAGCACTGGACAGAATACCAGGCGCCCCCAAAAAGACAAATTATTTAATCTTGAAAACAAAGTCGAACAAACAGAGAAGATGGTTAGGAATCATGAACAAAACCTCCAAGAAATATGGGACATCATGAAAAGACCAAATTTAAGAGTTATTGGGATTGAGGAAGGCACAGAGATACAAACCAAGGGTATGAATAATCTGTTCAATGAAATAATATCAGAAAATTTCCCAAATATGATGAATGAGATGGAAAATAAAATACAAGAGGCCTACAGGACACCAAACGCACAGAATTACAACATATCCACACCAAGGCACATTATAATGAAAATACCTAACAAACAAAACAAAGATAGAATTTTAAAGGCTGTGAGAGGAAAGCATCAGATTACCTACAGGGGGAAACCAATATGGATATCAGCAGATTTCTCAGCCCAGACCCTAAAAGCAAGAAGGGCCTGGAACAACATATTTCAAGCTCTGAAAGAAAACGCATGCCAACCAAGAATCTTATACCCAGCAAAACTTACCTTCAGATTTGATAAGGAAATAAAATCCTTCCATGATAAACAAAAGCTGAAAGAATTCACAAAGAGAAAGCCTGCCCTACAGAACATTCTCAACAAAATATTCAAAGAGGAAGAAATGTAAAAGAACAATCTCGTCAACATGGGGAGGAATTACCCTAAAGAAAGAGTCAATCAAAGGAAAACAAAGTTAAGCTAAAAACCCAAAAAAAGCTAAAATGAGAGGATATACAATTCATATCTCAATAATAACCCTGAATGTAAATGGCCTAAACTCATCAATTAAAAGACATAGACTGGCAGACTGGATGAAAAAGAAAGACCCAACAATATGCTGCCTTCAAGAGACTCATCTCATAGAAAAACATGCCCACAGACTAAAGGTGAAAGGTTGGGAAAAAACATACTATGCACATGGACTGAGTAAAAAAGCTGAGGTTTCCATTCTCATTTCAGATAAAGCAGACTTCAAGCCAAAGTTAGTCAGAAAGGATAAAGAAGGACATTTCATACTGCTTAAAGGAAGCATAAATCAGCAAGACAAAACAATCATAAATATTTATACACCAAACAATGGTGCATCCATGTATGTCAATCAGATCCTTCTCAATTTCAGGAATCAAATAGACCAAAACACAATAATACTCGGAGACTTAAACACTCCTCTCTCACCGCTGGACAGATCCTCCAAGCAAAAATTGAACAAAGAATCCATAGGCCTCAATGACACAATCACTAACTTGGACTTTACAGATATATATAGAATATTCCATCCATCAAAAAGCGAATACACTTTCTTCTCAGCAGCTCATGGTTCCTTCTCTAAAATAGACCATATGTTATGCCACAAAGCTACTCAGAGCAAATAAGAAAACATAGAGATACTACCATGTATTCTATCAGATCATAATGGAATGAAATTAGTTATCAATGAAAAAGTGAGAAACAGAATCTACTCCAAGACCTGGAGATTAAATAATATGCTATTGAATGATACATGGATAACAGAAGACATTAGGGGAGAAATTAAAAGGTTCTTAGAGGTCAACGAGAACAAAGATACAACATATCAAAATCTCTGGGATACTATGAAAGCAGTGCGAAGAGGAAAATTCATTGCATGGAGTGCATTTAATAAAAGAATGAAAAGTCAACAACAATGACCTCACATTACAGCTCAAAGCCCTAGAAAAAGAGGAACAGATCAACACCAAAAGTAGTAGAAGACAGGAAATAATCAAAATCAGAGGTGAAATCAATGAAATTGAAACAAAAGAAACAATTCAAAAAATTGACGAAACAAAAAATTGGTTCTTGGAAAAAAAAAAACAAAATTGATAAACCCTTAGCCACGCTAATGAAAAGAAGGAGAGAGAAACTCCAAATTAATAAAATTCGTGATGGGAATGAAATATTACAACAGGCACAATTGAAATACAAAGCATAAAAAGAAGCTACTTTGAAAATTTATACTCCAAAAAAATAGAAAACCTGGAAGACATCAACAGGTTCCTAGAGGCATATGAGCCACCCAAACTGAATCTGGAGGACATACACAACTTAAATACATGAATTTCAAGCAGTGAAATAGAGGAAGTCATAAAAAGCCTACCAAAAAAGAAAAGTGCAGGACCAGATGGATTCACAGCCGAGTTCTACAAGACCTTCAAAGAAGAGCTCATTCCAATACTCCTCAAAGTATTTCATGAAATAGAGGAGGAGGGAAC
>JAJEJO010051509.1:0-57129 GCA_020662805.1 Glaucomys volans
TTCATATTAAAAGTGTGAATAATTTATGCACTATTCTTGTAACACTAGAACATTCTGAATATGTTGGCGTAATTACTATTGTCAGTAGGTCTTATAGTTCCAATGTTTTATTCTTACTCATTAAATTCTACTTTCATTTTGAGGAACTTCCTTTATCATTTCTTTTTGAAGAGGTTGCTAGAAATATATTCTCTCAACTTTGGTTAGGCTAGGAAATTTGTATTCCTTCTTTGTTTCTAAAGGATAGTTTTGTTGGATACAGTGTTCTTGGTTGGCAGAGTTTTGTTTTTCTGGTTGTTGCTGTTTTTTGCTTTGCTTTTCTTCTTCAATACTGTGAAAGTCTCATGTCACTTTTTTCTTGGTCTGTACAGTTTCCACTGAGAAGTTGACTATCAGCTGAATCAGGGCACCACTGACTTGTTTGTTTGTTTGTTTGTTTTAATCTTATTTTACCTGTTAAAACATATTTATAAGATGTCTTGGGATAGACTCATTGAATTAAATTTGACTGGTGGCTTTTGACCTTCCTGCACCTCAATATTTTTAATTTTCTCTAGTTTTCAAAATTTTTGTTATTATTTCTTTAAGTAAATTTTCTAATACTTTGGCATTCTCAAATCTGTCTTGAACCTCCAACAATACAAATGTTTTCTTTTTTCATATTGTCCCAAAATTTTCATAAGCTCTTCATTACTCTTTATTCTTTTTTCTTTTTTCTCCTGCAACTTTGTAGCTTCTAATACTTGTTTTCAAACTCACTAATTCTTTCTTCTGTTTAATCTATTGATGCCATCTATCACATTTCTTATTTCACTGAGTGTATTTCTCAGCTCAAGAAATTACTTCCTTGTCTTTTTTGAGTTTCTCTGTTAGAGTGCTGAAATGTTTCTCTGTGTTTCCTTCAAGAAAATTGAGTTTTCTTAAAATAGATCTTTTAAATTCTCTGTGAGTTCTTTATTGACTACTGCCTGCTCAGTTCAGGGCACATTATTTTGAGTACTAGGTGAGGTCATGGTTTCCTGAAAGCCTGTGACGATTATCGGCATGCAACATCATCTGGGCATTGTAAAATAAGGTATATATTCCAGTTCTAACCAGACTTAGTCATGGTTAGACTCAGTCCTGTTAGAACTGTCTTTTCAAAATTCTGAGAAGCCTTTTTTTTTTTTTTTCTGAACCTGTAGTTTACTATTTTAGCACTATTTTAGATGATGTTGGTCCATATTTGGTAGGAGTTTTCTCAGTATGTTTCACTGTTGCAGGACTACAGGACACTACTGACACATTTGTCCCAAAAACTCTGGAAGTTTTAGGAAATAAACTGTAGAGTACATAAAGAGAGAAGTCTGTCCCAACACACCTCTCCTTGGGGTTGGGTACATTATCCACATTTACTGGCTTTTGGTCACAGATACTGCAAGATTCTGCTCATTTCTGGGAATAGTTGGCATGGATGGACCAGCCCTGGTCTTCTATGTTACATCTGTGGCCACTAAAGTTTCCAAGCTGTGTCACACCCTGAGACCACAGTCCATGAAGATAAGTGAAATTGAATCAAGGCACACACATATGGTATGCTTATTGATGAGGTGGACTTATGGACTGTTGCTCCTAGCCTCAGGTGATGCTAGGTAGAATAGAAGTCTGATAAACTGGGTCCCTGTGCCCTCCTCTGGCACTGGAGCTATTCCAGAAGCTCCATATGCAGGCATGTCTGGGAATTGGTCCATTAGAATTTGTCTAATGTTAGGTTTACCAATCCTACATTAACTTACAGGGCAAAGTCTTATGTTTACTAGTGTCTCCTACCCCCAGTGTGTAGGGTCTTGCAACATGATATGGTACCCAAATTTGAAATAGAATTGGTGAAGGCCAACCTTAGTTTATTCTAAGCTGTGCCATGTCTGAATCTCAGAGCCACAAGGACCTTCACACTCTCAGGGATACACCTAAACCCCTACCAGAGCTGGCAGAGGTGCAGGCTAAAATACAATTTTGTCCCACTGGAGTACAAGCCTCCCCCTAGTGTCATACTTCATGTGAGTATTGACCTGTGATGCCTGAGATTTGGAGATGGGTGGTAGAGACAGTCCCTTGGCTACCAATGTTGGTGCTAACCAGGTTACACCAGACTCTCACAGCTGCAGGGACCTGGCATAGTCTTAAGAGGTAGGCATATATTCCCTGAGCCCATTCCAGGGATGAAACTATTAGGACCCAAACTGAGGTCTATCCTGAAGGCAAGACCTAGCTCTGCCTGATGGTAGAGCTGGTCTAAGGGCTTTATCTGTAAGCCCTGGCTTGCGTAATGGGTTTTATATTTCTCCTTCGTGCAAGTCTCACTGTGGTAAACTTCCCACTGGACTCTGAGACAATATCCTGTGTTAGTTTTTGTTTCCTGTTCTCCAGGGAATGGAGTCTTGCTCTTTACTGTGCCCTCTGAGGCTAAAGAGGAGTAGTAATATCAAGTCTTTTTTCCAGATGGACTAATTAGTTTGTATAAGATCAGACCACAGGTATTGGCATAGTGTTAGCGTCACAGGACTTTGCCCCAAACTAGTTTTTACCAATGCATATATAATACTTGGTTTCTACAATAAGGCCTGGACTTAATTTGCACCTTTTCCCTAAGTACCAGAGGTCTCCATTCTCAATGAGCAGATTGGAATTGCAAGATGGGTATGTCATGAAAGACTCCTTCCTTCCTGCTTTCTTTAATGTTTCTTTTCATTTTGTTATTCTGAAAAGGGGGCACTTTGGTCTCTCACCTGATTGCCTTAGCTCTTGTGCTGGTACTATGGCACATATACAGCTATTCAATTTGTTCTATTATGGAGAGAGATCATCAGAGGATCTCACTTAGCTACCTGATCTCCACTCACCTGAGTAGTTGTTTTTTTAAATGAACATTCCTCAAATTACAAGACTGGTTAATTTTCATAGTTCTGGGTAAGTAGATACAGACAATTTTATTAGCCTTTTTGCTGCTTTTTGGGGGGTAACAGAGAAGTTTTTACCTCCAAGATATAGTCTTTAAATAACAATAAACTGAAACATTCTTATAGTTTATACCCTTGCTATCAAACATGGATATGGATATGCTTTGTAGTTCATCATGTTTTTAGGGTTAAACAAAGCAATAGAGAGAAGAATTGCATGTTGGTAATATTTGATAGAAGTAAATTTAAAAACGTGTTCCACTGCAGTAGCTATTTGACTAAATATATGTTAATGTATATTTTTATTTTAATATATATATATTGAGGTAACATGTTGAACATCTTAAATATGTACAGAAAAACTTATTTTAAAATAAAAAGTAAATCTTAACATGATTTTTTGTGAGAAAAATATATAAATATTGCTATTTTTTTGAAAAGATAAATAGTAACGCAAATATATTTCAGGCTTAGAAATCAATACTTCCAAGGTCAAGATACAATGAAAGTGAGTATATCATTGTTGGGTGGAAATAGGACAGTGATATTTAATCTCCTCTGATTTAAGATTTATATATATAAATTTGCACATATATATACATATATTTATATATATGTGTGTGTGTAAGTTATAGAAACACTATGCTTATTCAATTGTTCGGATATATAAAACTCATACCGTTGAGTCTTTTCATTCTCGTTGTAGTCTTTCAACTGCACATTTATTTGATAGTTTTGAAATAGCTCTCACACTCAACATGTATCTCAACCTTTTTTCATTCATAACATTTCACAAGCTGGTTTCATAAAAAAATGCTTCCGTACTTGATAAAGGGAGAACTAGGTTCATAGTTCTTAAGGGAAATTAGTTCAGCTTTTTACCTACTGTTGATATATAATCACTCCTGGAAAAGTATCTGTCTGATAATTATAGTTCATAAAATTTTGTGAATAAATTAATGAGCTAATACAGGCTTAAATAAATCTTGTTTCATATTTAATATTTAGAAATAATGAACATTTTTCATAGTGTTGTGAATTTGCAGGTACAGTTTAACAAGAATTCTGTGTTAACGGAAATTGAATGCAATATGTTTTACCATAGCTTTTAATAGAAAATTGTCTAATGAAGCGTGAAATAATATTTTATAATGCTATTAAAAAATATTGTAACACAAAAATAGAATAAAACTTTATGTAACAAATGCCCAATGCAGAGAAATAATAGGATAAAATATATTTGAATTTTGGGGGTTTTTTTTTCACTTGTTTTTGACATGAGTTGAAACTAAAGAACTTAAAAGTGATTCATACTCATATGAAAATATAGTAACCATTAATACATTTTATTTTACTGAATAATTTGGTAATATGAAACCAGTGGGCTTCCTTTTTTCTTTTCTTATCAGCAGTAAATTAATCATCACTATTAATGACGTGTCCAGATGCAAGGAAAGCTGAAATGATGATTCCATTAGCTGTCTTACTGTGTTTTCTTTCAGAGACAGTAATTCTTCTGGAAGATCTCCACAAGATTTCACAGCAAGGTCCTCTCCTCACAATTCTCACCAAAGTACATTTATGTTGTTTCAATAATTATTTCAATCTTAGGCCTTTTGCCTATAGTACAATGTTTATACTTCTTATTAAGAAAAACTAAGGAGACGTTTAGTTTTACTGTACATGATTTAACTAACAACAATTGCCTTTGCTGATGCTGTTTAACTTGGAAGGTGATGGTTTATAGAATTATATTTTCTGCAGCCAGTACTATAGTATGCAAAAAAGCAGCAAATTACACTATGCAGTGAAATAAAATGCAACAAGCATACCAATTCTTATAGTCAGCTTTATAACCTATGTTAAAAACCTAAACTAGTCAAGCAAAGAGACCATCTCTGCTTTTACTTCGTGTATATAACTTTTAATCGGACAGATCATTTTAATGTCTTTTAATTCTCCTTTATCATATAGTATAATAGCCACCTTATATTGTCCTCTGTCTTCCATGTAATTATTTTAAACAATCTATTTAAACCCACTGGAGTACTAGCAATTCCAGTTATTTTTGATCAATAAAGTTTATTATTATATATGAAATCATGGGAGAAAGGTATTGTAGCCCATTCTTTTCAGAGATACATTTTTCAAAGTAAAAAATTTAGAAATTTCAGAGCTCATAGTGTGTCTTTTCTACTCAAGTATTAGAATTAAGTACTTCCTTGGAAATACTACGTATCATCCCCTTTATGTATAAAACTGTTAAGAAGGTAAATTTTTTAATGAAAATGTTGGCTAAAGCTCTTTGACTAATATTTATTTAAAATTAATTTACATTTTATATATGCCTACAGTACCTAGCATTGAAACTGTCATATAAATGTTAATATTATTTATTTACATTACCTAGTGATTTTATTGCGAAAAGGCATTCACATGTTAAAACTACAATTTGAATTTTTAAAATGACACATACCCAAATACACCTGTAAAATACTGCAAAATGTCTTCCTAATTCTACTTAAATGATATCTAAAATCTGTTAACTTCTTTCAAATTCCACTATCAGTACTTTAGCTACTCTCTATTATCATTTCTTTCCAGATGACAAAATATCCCCTTTGTCTCTTTCTAATGCTTCCTGAACCCAGAAGTCTGAATCATTCTTTAAAATTATAAATTGATTATCTTATTTTAGTGGCATAATGCCTTCCGATTACACTTAAAGATCACATTTATTATCCTGAAAGTCATGAATCATCCCTGTGCCTTCTTCCCTGACCTCATCCTATGCCATGTGTCTCCTGAATTATTATGCTCTTAGGAGAATTGGCTTACATACAGTTCCTAAAATACTAAAGATCTGCTCAAATCTAAGGGTCTACTTGCAGAATTCACCCTACAATTTCCTTCATCACCGTGACTCCTGTTCTTTCAGGGATCAATACCCTCCAATTTTGCTTCCCCTATTATTCATTCATAGTACTATTTACATTCATAGCATTTTTACAATTACTTTGTCATATATCTGCATATCATTTTGTGGTTCACACTTTTTAACTCTTAAGCTTTCATCAGTGTAAGTCACGTTTGTTGTACTCCCCATTGTCTTCCTGGCCCTAATATAGTACCTACTAGGTGTCCTCGTTGAATGATAAAAGGATAAATAAATTAATGACAACTCATGTGGACACTTTCTTTGTTGTCCCTTGTGGACCTTTCCACATTGGAGTCATCCCTCAGTGTCCCCTCTTCAAACAGGCTTTGAATTGAAGAACAGTGAAAAAACTTACCTCTTCTGGTTGATTTTCTTATTAATTGACTTTTCTTATTTTGGGGCTTTATTAAAAATTTCACTGTCTGGGCATGAATTATCTATCACCTGTTTAAGACCCTGGGAAGAATAAATAATCTCTCTCTCACTCTCTAATCACTGTTATGATCACTATATGTATGATACTCCATAAAGTCCTATTGTTATTATTGTACTGCTCATTTCGAAAAAAACTTAATTTCATCATTTTTCTCAAGCTTTCTGCACAATACTAATTCAAAGAATATGAGTAAGTGTTGCTCAACAGTATTTTAATGAATAGTGATACTTCAGTTCACCTAAAGTTTCTGTATTTACAAACTTATATTCTTAAAACCTTATAATTTTTCAATAAAGTAAATTTTTTCAAGAGAAAAGCTAAATCTGATATCATAAAATGTCAAGACTATATCAGAATATTGACTTCAGGAATCTATGCATTAAGGAAGATTAAATTTCCCCAATGGAATCTTCAGTTCAAAAAGCCTATTAAAAACCTTTCACTTAATATTCTATGTTTATATAAAAATAAATGTACTCAAACATCTATAAAATGACAGTTTAGGAAATTACTCCTGGTACTTGAATTGTGTTGCAAATTAATGTCCTCTTTTATCTGGTACTTGGTGAAATTTGGTAAACTGACCTTAAAAATGAAATTTGTAAATTCAACAATAAGGTTTCCTTTTGTTTAGGTTAAGGACCAGAAAATATTGCCTATTTACTTCTAAACTTTAATTGTTTTACCAAAACTGATAATATTAATACATTAGAAAATAGATACTACTGTTTTGGTATTCACAGTATTTATTCCAAAATTTATCTAATATTAATTCTTTATGACCCCAATTTTTCTCATTCCTTATCAATTATATCCATGAGGGCTAGATTTGTCAGCACATAGTCTTTCGTCCTGGCTATATCATGGCACTACTGGAAATATTCTTCTGAGTTTCAAATACCAATAGAGAAAGGTAGCATAGGATACAGGCTTTCCAGATTCTGCCACCTCTCTAAAATAATCTAATATACTATGGCTAACTTATTTACTGTATATTCCACCCCCTTATGTATTAAATGGTTTCATTAAAGTATACTTTATATACAAAGAACTATGTATACTCAACTCGTACAACCTGGGGAGTTTAGGCATCTGCAAACACATGTTAATTCTATTGTCACCATAAAGTTAAAAGATTTACCTAACATCTCCCTAAGTTTCCTTGTGTCCTTTGTTGTTCATTTTCTTTTCTTCTTTTACTGTTTTTATTTCTTGGGGTAAGCATGTTTGACACACTATGAATCACCACAATGCTGTGCTGTTAGTGTCATTGCTATGTTCTATAACACATCTGTAGAACATAATCAACTGGCATAACTGATCCATTATAATCAACCAGGCCTCTAAGTACAATCTTCTAAGAATTGATCATTAAGAAATCTGTCAGTGTGGGAATGTCATGGAAGGTACTTTTTCAAACCTAGATGTAAATGGTCAATCACTAGATGAAACATCTTAATAAAAGAAACGTGGTAAACAAAGGCATGAGGCTGTTACCAACATATCACAGAATATTATACACAGAACTGAGAATTTTGTTGACTCAATATGTTTGTTGATTATTATTCTTACTAATAAACATGTTCCTATATCAGGTTTCCCTGTACAATTTTCACCGAACTTTCAGAGAAAAGAATAAAACATATAAGCAAACCCCTTCTTTATATTCTCATTGGTACTGAAAGAAAGCAAAGCTTGTTCTTATGAACTCTGGAGCAATTTCTGTAGCATCACTGTTCTGACACTTGTCACATTCTACCTATTATCTCAGCATTTTCCCCCAACTACTCTTTTTCTCTGGACAAATACCATGTATGCCATGCATGTAGTTATTTTACTTTTATGTATTTTCTAGGTCCCACTTCATTGTACAAATTATTATTTATAAATGTTTCTTAAATGAAAACATAGAGATATAAATACCTTATTAGAGTTAGGCATATAACATATAACTCTAAATTTCTTCTCACTCTTTTATTTATAGTAGTTTATCCCTGTTGAATAAAATAAACTTGAGTGTATCTAAAATAAACCAAATATGACTTAGCTTATGTAAGACTTAAGGAGGTTTGATTCTGAAATAACATAGTCTAGATTAAAACTACTTTAAAATTTACATAGGGAATACACAAAAAGAAACTTAGGTTTCTTTTTTAAGGTTGATGCAGCCATTTAATGACATCATGGCCTAGATTCCTTAGCATTCTCATTCTTTTCATGATTATAGGGCAATTTAAGGAGCAACATACTCCACACCATCAAAGTAGAGTGCTAATATCAAATGCATCAGGGGAAGGGGAGAAAGAAAAGGAATCTCTATCTCTTCCAAAAACAGATAAAAATCTTTCTTCTTTAGCAAAGTTCCTCAATGTGTTATTAGTAAGAACTGATTTTTGCATTCAACTCTACTACATTCACTGGCAAAGGAAAACAGAATCTTTTAAAACGTAATTAAAATGATCATCACTCATCACCTACAGCATATTGATATTAAAAGATAATTTGGATTTTCTAATGTAAAGAATGAAGAATATCTGGTAGATACAAACCAACTATGCTGCCATAAGACCCATCATCAAGGCTAAAACTCCTATCTTCACTTCAGCTGCAAATTTCCTTCAACAGCATACTCTAGCTAGGAACAGAAAATGGCATATTCAAGAGTTCCTTTCCAGTGCTTGCTTCTTATTTCTTCTCATTTCAGCTAAAACACGCACACACAGGTGTGCACACACACACACACACACACACATTGCCTCATGGTACTTGTTTCTTTATAGTGAATGCATTATGTTTATTCTTTTTTACATCATCATGCTGTACTTAGCATGTGCTGTTCTTACAATCCTCTTTAGCAATATGTCCAAACTACTTTGAGATATAATACTTTGGGGATATGTTCAACTTGCTGGCTTTTCACCAAAATAGTTTTTAAAATTGCAAGACATATCTTAGTATGATTTGTATTTTTTAAAACATTGGTATGTATCTTTGAATTTTTGGAAAACACCTGATTTCCAGTAAGTAATATTGACCTGTTGGAGAGTTGGGTAGAAGAATAAATAAATGATCATGTCCCATTTTTAAGCCCATTTGTTGTTTCTTATTGACAAAGTCTTTCCATATCACTCTGTTTATTTGATTTTTAAATGTTAGCTAGCTACTCATTCAATGAAATTCCTATTATTTTCAGTTTGTGGATGTAGAAATTCTCAACAATCATTTAAATTGGATCACTATACAGAAACAACTAGGTTTTGAGTCTTAGAATAAGATAAAGTAGTTTATCTACCCTATTCAAAGTGAATTTTACATTGTAAAATATAAGTCCCTGGGCTCTGATGACTTTCTAATCTTTAAAAATTTAAAGATTTAAAAATTTAAAAATTTAATCTTCAAGAATTTTGCTGTGATGATTTTGTATTATATAACCAAATTATGTAATAGCAAAACTGGAACTATTCCTTTCTGTCTATGGTTCCAAGTTAGGATTAATTACAGCATTAGGTTTGTTAAATAAACAGAAGTTAGCAGTCACTCTGAAGGTCTTTATGGGCACGGCAGATGTTTGATTTTATGTGTGTTGTCACAGGATGATTGGTTCACCTATGTGGTTATGTGCAACATCCCGTCTCCTCATTCTTTAAACTTCTACATGATATCATCTTTTAGCTTTTTAAATGTTTGATCAGGTACAAGAACAGTTCTCTGTAACTCAAACATTCTATTTTGCTGCAAGTTACCTCTATTACCAAAATTATCATTCACAAGACAAAAATATGGGATTATTGTTTTATTGATTTCACCTAATTCTTGTGGGGTTTGATTTGTTCTTGTTCTCCCTTTTGGGCTATCTTCTCAAGTTTACTCCTAATGCCTTTACCACTAAGACAGTTCACACAACTGTGTGAGATTTAATTCCCTCAATGAATTCCCTAATGCCTACTGCATATAGAAAATCTATTTCTCTGATAAAGCCCCAATTGATGCAATTAAGCCCCAATTGATACAAGAAATACCATACATTCATGAAACTGAGTGATTAAATTCTGTTGCCAGTTGCATTAATTTTGTTACAAGTCACTTGTATTTCTTTAAAATAAAAAAAAAATTGGAAATAAGATTTTTAGAAAATTCAGCAGAGCTTATTTGAGAGACTCAGAGCTGTCATGTCAAGATCCAACGCTGAACGGAGTGACAGGCAGCTTTCTAAGCAAAATGCTTCAGCACAGAAGCAGAGCAACTTTTCTTGGATAATAAGCAAATGCAACTTTCATTTTCTTCCTTACTTACTTCATATGTATAATATTTCAAATCATAATTGACAGCATCACTTTTCTGTCTTTGCCACTCTATTGTAAGGTTCTTGAAATCAGCCCTTATATTTGTGTCTGTATCATCAATCCTGAGTACATGGTTGGTTCTCAAAAATATTAGTTGAATAAATGAATACTCTAGCAGAGTACATTGAAGGAAAAATGAACTTCACAAATGTCGCATTACATGGGTCTGACGAATAACGGGAATTTAGAAGCAGAGTGTTGGAAGGAAGCAAATTTTCAAGGAAGCATCAAACCCAATATAAAAAGTAAAAAAAATGAATAATTCAAAACACATAAGAGAATCTCCACGTGAAGATAAGAAAAAAGAAAAACGGGATAAAGAAAGGGAGAGGGAAGACAAAGGGAGGGAGACAGAAAAGCCAGAGAAAACTGAATAAATTCAAAACAAAGATATATACATATATATGTATGTGTGCATATATATGTATATATATAGTTAATTTCATATGGGCAAAGGCTTTACTAGTTCCTGATGAAGAAGGATTTAGTTATTATTCAGGAAAATTGTATATTTCATACAGTTTGCTAGAAAAATAAATTGATTGATAGAGTAGAATTGAAATGGGACAACTAAATGGAAAGGAATTTGGCACTAACAAAATGATGTATGCATTTACCCTTTGAATCAGCAATTCCACTCCCTTTAAAGTAACATACTCATCCAAAATATCACCTACCAATAAATATACATAAAGTCATTTATCTTGGCATGATTTGTGAAAGTGATATGTGAGACACAGCTAAATGGGCATTTAAGCTATTGTTGAATAAATCGCATTTTGTCTGTATATTGGAATACAGTGTATCATAAAAAAGAATGAGAATACTTCATAAATATGTACAAACATTATGTGTCAAAAAAACAGAGTAAAAATAAATAAAAAAACTAATAAAGAATGAAGGGATTGAATTTTGTCATGACTGGGGAACTCCTAGGACCTGTTCACCAGTAAAAATGGCAAAATCTATTAAATAAATAACCAATCACTTAAAATCTCTAGGAACAGTCCTGAAGACATGCATCAATTGAAGGAACATTTCATGAGGAAGCCTCCAGAAAAACAGTGTCCGTGGTGTTTGCATCTTGACCTGGCCCTAACTTTCTTCTCCCACTTTCCTGTGATGGAAGCTCTCATTCAGACAGGTACAGCTTAAAGCCCAGAGCTCTTTTTTCCTCCACTTCCCATTTAAAGACAATAACACTTAATTCAGGGAAGAAGGACAGCTGCATTTCTCACCCTGCCCTCCAACTATCTTTGGAAGAAGTTAAATTCCATGCAATTGGGAATGAGCATTCCTTCTTCCTTCAGCTATAGCTGTGGGATGGCAGCTCTATGTTTAGGGCACAGGGGTATATTTATAGTTGTAAATGCCTACATTAAAAAGAATAGTACAAATCAATTACCTGACATTCCACAGTAGCAAATTCAAGAATGAAGATCAATTAAGCAAATGGAAGGAAAGAAATAATAAGGAGTATAGGGGAATATAAATGGCACAGATATTCAAAAATCCAAACCACAGTACCACTTTAGATCTAGTAGGATGCTAACCATAACAAATAAAAAGCCAAAAATTAACAAGTTTGATGTGAATGTGAAGAAATTGGAGACTTCACATATTGTTGTTAGGAATTTAATTTTGTGATCTTTTGATACCTCATTCTGGCTGATTTCCAGGAAGTTAAACATAAAGTTAAAAATTGACCCAGAAATTCCACTCATACATATGTACCCAGGTAAAATGAATGGAATATACGTTGTTCTAATTCAGTCCCCACTATGTCCCCTTTTCCTCCCTTCCTCCCACCCCCTATTCATATCCCTCCACTCTACTGATCTTTCTGGTATTATGTATTTAATTAATGTCTTGTGAATGTGCATGATACCGTGGGACACTCATCTATGTACATAGGAAAGTTAGGTCAAATTCATTGCACTGAAGTTCCTTATCTCAGCCCTCCTCCCTTCCTTTCATTCCTTTTTGTCTACTTCTCTGATCTTACTTCTATTCTTTTTTTAATCCCTCCTCCTTTATTTTGGATTAACATCCACAAATAAAAAACATTTGACCTTTGACTTTTGGGGACTGGCTTATTTCACTTAGCCAATGATTTCCAGTTCTATCCATTTGCCAGAGAATGCCACAAAGTCAGTTTTCTTAATAGCTGAGTAATCCTCCATTGTGTAAATGTATCACATTTTCTTTATCCATTCATCATTTGAGGAGCACCTAGTTTGGCTCCAGAGCTTAACCATTGTAAATTGTGCTGCTATAAACATTGATGTGACTGCATCACTGTACTATGCTGATTTTAAATCCTTTGGATATATGCCAAGGAGTTGAGTAGCTGAATTATATGGTGCTTCCATTAGTACTTTTCTGAGGAATCTCCATACTGTTTTCCAGAGTGGTTGTAATAATTTGCAGTTCCACCAACAATGTATGAGTGTACTTTTTTTTCACATATCTTTGCTGATGTGTATTGTTACTTGTATTCTTGATAGTTGCCATTCTGACTGGAGTGAGATGAAATAGTGTAGTTTCAATTTGCATATCTCTAACTACTAGAGATGTTGAACATTTTTCATGTATTTGTTGAACATTCATATTTCTTCTTTTGAGAAGTGCCTTTTACATTATTTTGCCCATTTATTGATTGGGTTATTTATTTTTTTGGTATTAAGTGTTTTGAGCTATTTGTATATCCTGGATATTAATGCCCTCCTGACAAGCTGCTGGCAAAGATTTTCTCCCATACTGTAGGTTCTCTCTTCATGCTCTTTTTGCTTTTGCAATGAAGAAGCCTTTTATTTTGATGCCATCCCATTTGTAGATTTTTAATTTTACTTCTTGAACTTTAAGAGTGTTGTTAATAATTTATTTCCTGAGCCAACATGTTCCATTGAGTTTACATTTTCTTCTAGCAGGTGCAGGGTCTCTGGTCTAATTCCTAGGTCTTTGGTCCACTCTTAGTTGAGTTTTGTGCAGGGTGAGAGATAGAGGTTTAATTTCATTTTGCTGCATATGGATTTCCAGTTTTCCCAGCACCATTTGTTGAAGAGGCTATCTTCTCTTCAGCATAAGTTTTGGGTACCTTTGTCTAGAATGAGATAACTGCATTTATGTGTGGTGGTCTCTGCATCTAATATTCTTTTCTATTGGCTAAAATGCCTAGTTTGGTGCCAGTACCATGATGCTTTTGTAACTAGAGCTTTGTAATATAATTTGAGGTCTGGTAGTATGATTTTAGGTCCTGCTTCACTTTTCTCTTCAAGGATTTCTTTGACTATTCTGGGTCTCCTATTTTTCCAAGTGAATTGTATGACTGCCTTTTTGATTTCTGTTAAGAATATCATTGGAATTTTGATTTAAATTGCATAGAATCTATATAGCACTTTTTACAATTTGACCATTTTGAAAATATTAATTCTGCCTATTCAAGAGCATGGGAGATCTTTTCTTTTCTGAGTTCTTCAATTTATTTATCTGTTTTCTATGATTTTCATTGTAGAGGTCCTTCTCCTCTTTTGTTAAGCTTGAGTCCCAAGTATTTTTGTGGCTATTATAAATGGGATAATTTTCCTAAAATCTTTTTCAGTAGATCATTATATATGTATAGGAATGCAATTGATTTATGAGTGTTGGTTTTGTATCCTGCTACTTTACTGAATTCATTTATGAGCCCTGGAAGTCTTCTGGTGGAGATTTTGAGTCTTCTAAATATAGAATTGTGTTGTTGGCAAACGGATAATTTGCGCTCTTCTTTTCCTATTTGTATTCATTTAATTTCCTTCTCTTGTCTAATTGGTCCGGCTAGAGTTTTAAGAACTATGGTGAATAGAAGATAGAAGTGGCAAAGGTAGCAAAAGTGAGCATCCTTATCTTGTCCCTGGTTTTTCTTTTTTTTTTTTTGCAGTGCTGGGGATTGGACCCAGGGCCTTATGCTTGCAAGGCAAGCACGCTACCAACTGGGCTATATCTCCAGCCCTCTTGTCACTGTTTTAAAGAAAATGCTTTCAGGATTTTTTTGTTTGTTTGTTTTTTCCCCATTCAGAGTAAGTCTATTTAGGTGGTGGACTACATTTATTGATTTCCATATGTTGAATCAACCTTCCATTACTGGAATAAATCCTACCTGATTATAGTGCATATTTTTGATGTGTTTTGAGTGCATTTTTCATACATTTTATTAAGAAATTTTGCATCTATATTCATCAAAGATATGGGTCGAAATTTTTGTTTCCTTGATGTTTGTTTGTCTGGTTTTGGTATCAGGGTGATACTAGCATCATAGAATGTATTTGATATAGTTCCCTCTTTTTCTATTTCATGAAATAATTTGAGGAAGATGGGTGTTATTTCTTCTTTAAAGGTCTGGTAGAACATGGCTGAGAATCCATTTGGCTTGGACTTTTCTTTGTTTGAAGACTTTTGATGACTGCTTCAAATTCACTACTATAAATTGATCTGTTTAAGTTTTCTATGTCTGCCTGATATAATTTGAATAGGTCATTTGCCTCTAGGAATTTATTCCTATCTTCAAGATTTTCTAACTTATTGGAGTATAAATTTTCAAAATAGTTTCTGATGATCCTTTGGATTTCAGTAGTGGCTATGGCAATGTGTCCTTTTTCATCTCAGATTTTGATAACTTGAGTTGTTTTCTCTTTTAGTTCATTTTGCTAAGGACTCATCAATTTTGTTTGACTTTCAAAAACCAAGTGTTTCATTGATATTTTGTATTGCTTTCTTAATCTCAGTTTCATTGATTTTGGCATTGTCTTCTAGTGATTCTACTGATGTTTGGTATTGGTTTGTTATTCTTTTTCTAGGGCTTTACGATGAAATGTTAGGTTATTTATTTGATATCTTTCCATTATTTTTCCATTCTTTTAATGTATATCCTCAAAGCTATGAACTTTCCTTTAAGAACTGCCTTCATACTATCCTAGAGATTTTGACACATTGTATCACAGTTCTCATTTACCTCTAAGCATTTATTTTTTACTCCCCTGATTTCTTCTTCTATCCATACATCATTCAAAAGTGTACTGTTTAATCTGCAGGTGTTAGAATAGTATCTATTTTTATCATTGATTTCTAATTTTATTCATTAAGACATGATAGAATGCAAATTATTATCTTTTTTTAATTTGATAAGATTTGGTTTGTGAACTAAAATATGTCTATTTTAGAAAATGCTCCACATGCTGCTGCAAAGGAATTGAATTCAGTCATTGTTGAATGAAATATGCTGAAGATGTCTGTTAGGTCCAAATTATTAATTGAATTTTTTGGCTAGATAAAATCTTTACTTAGTGTTTGTTTGGATGATCTATTCAGTGGAGAGAGAGACATCATAATGTCACCCAGTATTATTGTTGTGGTTTATTTGATTCTTAATTTTGAGAAAGGTTTATTTGATGCACATAGATGCTCCAATGTTTTAGACACAATATTTACAATCATTGGATCTTCTTGAAGTATCTTAAGCAGTACTAAATTACCTTCTTTGCTTCTTCTCATTAATTTCAACTTGAATTTCACTTTATCTGATTTTAGAATAGCAACCCCTGTTTGTCAAAGATATCCATTTGAGTGGTATGCTCTTCTTATCCTTTCACCTTTAGCCTGTGGATGTCTCTGGCTTTGAAGTGAAACTCTTGGAGACTGCATATTCTTGGGTCTTGTTTTTTAAATCAATCTGCCAAACTATGTCTTCTGATTGAAGAGTTTAGACCATTTAAATTCAATGTTATTATTGAGAGATGATGTTTGTTTCTTGACATTATGATTTATTTCTAGTGTTTAAATGGAATTTGATTCTTCCTCATCTATTCTTATTAGAGTAATGCCTCCCTATGCTGTTTTTATTTTTATCTTTCAATTCTTCTTTATGAAATATTTTATTGAGTACATTTTTAAGGCAGGCTTTCTAGTTATGAATTCTTTTATCTTTTGTTTATCATTAAAGATTTTTACTTTATCTTCAATTTTGAAGTCTAATTTTGCTGGGTATAGTATTCTTGTTTGACTCTTTCAGAGCTTGGTTTATAATTCCAAGTCCCCCTTGCTTTTAGGGACTGGGTTTAAAAATTAGTTGATATTCAGATTGGTTTACCTCTAAATGTGACCAGTCATTTTTCTCCTATAGCCTTTAAATTTCTATCCATATTCTCTATGTTAGGCATTTATAAAATAATGTGTCTTGATGTGTGTTGTGATTTTGTATATTTGGAGTCTATATGTCTCCTGTATTTGTCCATCCTATTCTTAAGGATTGGAAATTTTCCTGATATTATAAAAAAATGTACATTTTTTTAAGTTTGTGTCTCAGAGACTTCATCAGTCCCATTGGATCTTGAATTTGACCTTTTAATATTATCCCAGATTTCTTGACTAGTCTGTTCATTGTATCCTAACATCTTTTGCCTATCATTAACTTTATTTTCAAGATTATATATTTTGTCTTTGAGGTCAGAAATATCTGTTCTCAAAATGGTCTAATCAATTGGTGATGCTTTCCATTAAATTTTTAATTTAGTTTATTGATTCATTCATTTCATGAACTTCTGCTTGATTATTTTTCAGAATCTCCATCTCTTTATTGAAGTATTTTTTCACTTTCTACATTTTCTCTCTGATTTCACTACTTTCATCATCTTTAACCTCAAATAACATTTTAATTATGAATTTTCAAAATTTATTTTCTGACATTTCCTCCACTGTAGTGTTAATGAAGTGTTTGTTCTTTGATTTTTCATATTGTTTGTATGTCTACTCATCTACTAATATAGTTCCTCTTCTTCTTTAAGTGAAGGACTACTATGTGATCTTCTTTTCTTAAGAACCCTGGGTTGGGTGGATATCTAGATAATGATATTTTAATTCAATTTGTAATCCCAATATTAGCTCCACTTTAAGAGATGACCCTGAGCCCTATTTAGTGTAATTACTTTTGAGTCAATCCTAATATTCTTACTATTCTACCTTGTCAGAACAAAAATTTGTTATAATTATTCTTTGAGGTTCCTCAAATTCTGGATTAAACCTATAAATAAATTCTGGAATGGGTGAAAAAAAATTGTTAGTTACATTTAGCAAATTTCCTATCACCTTGTGAGGGCTAAAAGGGGAATGAAGAAAGTTTGGACAAAAGGTGGAGGGAAAAAGAAAGAAATGGGGGGGGACTAGAAAATGGTGATTTCCACCAAGGTAGAAAGGAGAAATAGATGAATGGGTGTTATTTGAGGTAGTATTGGATAGTGCAAGGTGATGAGCAGGATGTAAGAGAAACAGGCATAAACTAGAGGTAGGACAACAAAGATAAGAAGACTGATTCCAAATAATGTTTTAAACCATTAGATAAAATACGTTCAAATGGGTTGGAGATAAAATGTTGGCTATTGAGGTAACAATTATCATTTTAATTAAAGAGGTTTTTACATGATCAAAGTTGACATTTGAGTTGTTCATAATCTTGGAGGGTGTAGTGTTGTGAATTGGCTGATTCTAATGTTGCAGAAGTTCAGGACACAGGCTCTGAAGTGCCCCTGTGTTTGCTGTGAATCTCCATCTCTGGTATACGTGTCTCCTCAGCTAGATTCTTTTAGTGGATATCCTGGTAGCTCTCGGTGTGTGCAGAACACTGGTTGTGGGTTTTCCACAGGTGTTCTGTGGTTCAGTAGTAGTTCTTCTGCTGCCTCTGCTCTCTGAGGAGCTGTGGTGAAGGGTCTCTGTTGGTTCACCTGGACTCTAGTTTCTGCTACCCCTGGTTGTAAATGGTGGTCATAGATTCCCTCTGTTTATTGATGCAAGGTCTCACAAGTATTCAAACAATTCCCTGTCACTTGCCAGTTACTATCATGGTTCTGGCCGTGTACCTAACAGTGGCTGGTATCAGGACTCTCTCTGCCCCATAGCCTCTGGCAATTTCCCACTAAGTTTGTGTGTTACTGGATAATCAGGCAGCTTCCCTCTGGTATGTTTCTGGGATCCTGGGGACTTTCCTTAGGCTTCCCAAAGTGCTTCCCCCTAGTGCCAGTGTTTGGGGCCTGGTGAATCAACTTTCCTTTGTTCGGTACCAAAGCTGCTTTTTTTGTGGCCTCTGTCTAAGTCAAGCAAGCCTGGGCTAAGTTTTCTGCCCTTGTCTGGCTCACAGAGGCTGAGAAGGGCTAGGGTCAGTTACAGGGCCAGTCCAGGTCACCACCAGCTGGCTCTGTTTTCCTTATTCATGGGGACAGGGGCAGGAGCTTCTAAGGTTTACAGCTAGTGGTGGATCTTCTGGCTGGAATCCAGCCAGATTCTTAAAAGGACCCACTGCACGGGACTTCTCTCAGTTTTAATTTGTAGTGTTCAGGCATGGGAAGACACTGTACTGATTTAAGAGGGTGACAGGTCAGCTGTGGGCTGCACTTGATGGCTGCCCAGGCCCTGCTCAGCTTTCTTTTCACAATTTGGTGTTAAGTTACTTTTGCTGTTTCAAGAAAGCTTCTACATTTTAGATTTTGTCTGTCAACATTTTTCCCATAGATTTTAAGTGGGTGAGCTTGAGGAACTATCCCACCCCCGCCCCCAGGTTCTGATTAGGACACTTTAAATTTTGAATTCTTTTTCTATTCAACTGTCTTCTAGTCTCTCCTGGTGTCAGACCATGTAGGATCAAGTCATAAAGCATTTATTTTGTCACTTACCTCTCAATTCTGCTTTTATTGGTTGCCTCCTTCCTGAGTTGTGAGGAGGTCAGGACTGGTTGCCTAGTTTGCTTCCACTATCTTTCCTTCTGGAGTCACATATGCTGATTAATTATTAGCCTGATATGTGAAGCAGATCTCAATAAAACCCTAACAAAAAGTAGTGAGGAAGAGTTCTATGAATTGATATGTGGACATCCTTATGCTACCTCATTAGGTAAACAAAAAGCAGTGCACATTTTTTTTACCACATATGTTTTACAATATGTGGTAAATATTACATATTTAAGAAAAGGAAATATGAATACATAAGTTTATAAAACACAAAAGTATAAAAAAAAAGAAAAGAAAGTATCTGTAGAGTTGACTGGTAATTTTGTAAAAGTGGGGAAAATAGAAACTCTGAGTACGTTATTTCATAGATTTTAAATAATTTATGCAATATAGATAAAATACCAATTTAAGTAAAAAAATCTAAATGACTATAATATTGGTATAATTACCAACATCATGTAAAGAAAAACACAAGAATTATTCTAAATAACTTTGAACACAGAACTCATATAATTTCAGTTGGACTTTTGCTAAATTAAAAAATGAATGGAAAAATAATACTGTTTTTATTATTTTATTTATGAGAATGCCATTTTATTACAATTTTTAAAACCATTTGTCTTCAATGTCAGATTTAGTATATGAGCACAATTTGTTAAACTGAGTATTAATAGAAATAATATAAATTGGAATGATAGCTGGTAATAGAAAATAACTTTATTGGGTTTAGAAGCTCATACTTAAAAGTATTTGCTGAGATCCATCCCCAGATAAATTCTAGTATCAATGAACACCAGATTCTTCAATAACAATAAGGTTGGTGTTTCAGGATTTTATATACCCTTATGACAAAAGAGAATCAAATCTTTTGGAAAAAGAATTAATCCTGGACTGGATCAATTATTGAATCTGGATCAAAGTTGAAATTATTCCTAGAGTCCAAAAGCAATAAAGTGTTAATAATATATAGAAAAAGGGGATAAATAAAATTAGCTTTCAGTAGCCAAAACCTTCCATATGAAGTGAACCCCCTAAATTTGTCATTGTTTAACAATTATAGCATGGATGATAAGTAATTAAAAACTTTTTAAAAGAACAAATATGAAGCAAAATTTTAAAATGTTAACAAAACAATGAACCATTTTATTATTTACCTGTCCTACATTTATAAATAGACTAAATACATCAGCTACTCAGAGTATGTAGTGATTTTTTTTCCAGAAATAGAAAGTTAATAATACACAATGCAAAGAAGAGAGCAGATGCAGATGAAAATGGAATCAATGGCAAAGAGTAAAGTAAAATCTTACAAAATAATATAGTGTGAAGAAATCAGGAAAGGGATAATATAATAACAAAAGAAAGTATCTTGCAAATTAAAAACAATTAGGTTTTCAAGAGATCTTTTCAGTGAGAAGAATTTAAAATGTTATTTTTTTTAAAAGGAAATTCACAAAGGAAACTGAATTTGAAACTTTCAAGAATACACTGGCAAATGACATACATAATTCACCCAGAGACATGTCCATTTTAAGTTGCAGAACTTTAAGAACAAAAAGAGAATTTAGGCAACCAGGTTAAAAAAATAAAGAGCAATTTGATTTTATAGGAGGAAATTGAAACGAGGCACAGATCTCTTGTGAGTGCTGTTCAGTGGCAGAGGATGAAAGACTATGAACGAATTTCTCAGATAAATAAAATATGACCCTATTTTGCACTAAAGCAAGGTGTTGCTCAACTATAAAATTGAACACATACCTTGACAAACCAGAAAAGTTAAGATAAGATAACACCATTGGTCTTGAAGACAAAAGCTGATGAAATAAAAGAGAACCAATCAAAGGAAGAATGTGATATTTCAGGACCAGAGGCAATAAGATCTTCTTAGAAAAGTTCTTAGGGAAAGTATAAAACAAAAATTTTGTACCCAGCTTTTTTTTTTTTTTTAAAACCAAATAATGACAACACTCAAGCATTCACAAACACATAGCAACTCAAAAGCAGAAAATGACTTTTGCAAATACAAAAATCAAAATAAAACAGTTCACAAAACAAATGAGACAGTAAATCTAATGAATATGACAAAATAACCCATCTCATGACTGGAGAAGCTAGGGGCAGTGCAGAATTGCTAAAGGGTCTGAACACTTGCATTACCAAGGAAGACTAAGTGGAGACTTTGCTGTTTTTGAATTAATGTTCATGCAGTAATGGAAAATACCAGAAACATTCTGCTACTTTTTTACCCTTATCATAACTACTGGAATATTTATTAAGTCAAGCAAGGATGAAGTAATGTAGATCCTCAAGTAATCTCAACTGGCCTTATATGGAGAGAGGTTTAATCTATTTTACATTATCATTTATTTCAAGCAACTATGAAATTTAAAGCTGTAGCAGCAAAATTTGAGTAACAAATGATGAAAACGGGAGCATATGTTTGGAGATGTGGGAGGAAATTTAGGTGAGTTAATTCTCTGATCTTTCAACGAAGGGTATAAATTTAATCCCAATTCAAATGAAGTAGCTATTTTTTATAATAAAAGACAATGCTCCAAACTCTTAGTTATTTTCATAAGCTACTGTAAGTTTAAGAAACAACTCATGTGAAAAATAGTTTTATATCTGAAATTTAAAAACCAAGAAAAGTAATACAAGATGTTACTGTGTTTAAGGCAGAAGAAAAGATAAAATAAAGCTATATCCATATTGTAATACTCTTGCATTGTTGAGTACTCTTACTTACCTTCAATCTGACTTCTGCCCCCCAAATCTTATAATTTGTTGCATTTAATACAAGTGGAATTTTTAGATACTTTTCAAATCTAGGGACTTACCTGCTCTTTGAGATGACCATTTTAATAATGCCACAAGTTATACATAATAATACAATATAATTGTATTCATTCCATTTAAATAATCCACATTGAAATATTTAAAAATTGATGATACAATAGATTCATTAAACTCAAGGTTTGATGATAAAAATTTATAACAATTAAATCTGTAATATTCAACAGACTCATTGTAATCAACTAGAAAAGCACATGTAAAAAATAAGCTAGCCATAATGCAGTTTCTGGTTTGATAACTGACCAAATTTCAACTTCTACTGTGTTCTGATGAACAGAAAGCAAAAGGTGTGAGTGAGCATATGACCAGAAAATGTAAGAAACAGGAAAACCAAGTAATTAGTGATCCAATCAAGTTACGTGATATGTAAAATATTTTTCATTATATTTAGCACATTGTAAATATTGATTATATATGAATCATTTTTCTCACCATCAATGTCAGTTTTAAAACAGGCACTTATTGCAGTGTTTTTACTCAGTATTATATGTTTTCCTCAGACTTTTGGGGATCAATAAGCTTATTTGTTTAATATGAATAAATTTAATATAGAGTAAATAAATTATTTATTTAACAAGAGAGAACTCACAATACAATGAGGAATTATAGACACATGGTGGGGAAGAGGCAGAAAGCATAGATATGTACCCAACTTTGGAGTTCTTTCCTCTCCACGATGACTTCTCTGAATCTTTTAGAGGCTGCTGAGAGATTGACAAATGAACAGATTTCAATAGACTCACAAAATGTTGGGGAAAAAATAGAAGTTAAGGAATTTCAAAAGAGAAGAACAAAGTTGGTTTTTGAGTGGGACATCAAAAAGGCATGCCTTAAAATTATCTCAGACTTTGACTAGATGTAGGAAGCTTGTGATCTCTCCTACCTTTTCCATGGCTATTTAAATTTGTGTTGTCAACATTGTAGCAAATGGTTGCATGTGACTATAAAATTAAACTAGAAAGCATATTCACTTATGAAGGTAAGAAAGTTTAAAACATAGAATCTAAGTTTACCGGTCAAACTTTATTTTATGATTGGTAGATACATAGATAGATATATTTTATTTATTTATTTATTTATTTATTGTGGTATTGAGCTATAGGATCTGGGGCATTTTATCCATTAGCTATTATCTTCAGCTCTTTTTTATTTACTTTGAAAGGTTGTTGATCAACTGGCCTTGAACTTGCAATCCCCCTGCCTCAACCTCTCAAATCTCTGGGACTATAGGAATGCACCACTATGCCTGGCTGGTCATATTTTATTTTTGTCAATAGCTAGAAATATCACCTAATGCCAAACAGAGTTCAGTAGCTGTTTTTATAGCTTGGACTTACTTTTTAAAAATTATCTTATGTCCTAAGAAAATCTTAATTATTTTTCATCGAAAGAGGCTGATGTCTCTTCTGGAGTACTCTAATCCCAAATGCTACAATGAATGGGTGTTTCACAAAATATTATTGCAACAGTTTTTACTTAATTTCTTTTTCTGACACAAATGATAGCATATTATATTTATATGTCATGTATCTTTAGTTTCCTCTTTGCTGTGATGGTTCCATCTGAGTGTTGTAGGAACTACAGAGGTGAACTGAACAGGGATTGAATAAAGAGTAGCTCTGCATCATTTAATTTTTCAGTGGAGACAATAGACTCTACAAATCGTCCCAGAATGTGGTATTGCATTTGATTTACTATCCTGACAAAGGATTTCTATTTGGGTATCCCTGTCTGTCATATTGTACATGAATGTTTGAAGCCAAATCCTTAGAGGATTTTTTTCTTGCCCTTAATTTATTTGTTCAAGACTCAAAAACTTTGAATGTTTGGAAAATAGGAAAAATAAAGCATTTTTCCATAATTTTTCCATATTAAAAATTCTATTGGAATGTTTATCATTGCACAATTTACAATAGAAAGGTTGTAGAAACAGCCTCAGTACCTGATGAGGGGTAAATAGAGAAATTCTATCACATAAATACAATGAAGTATGATGAACCATCTAGAAGAACAAAATCAGGCTATTGGAATGAAAATGGATGGAACTGAAGATCATATGTTAAGTAAAATAAGTTAGATACAGACAAATACCACATGTTTTCCCTCATATGTGATATCTAGTAGGACAAAAATGAAGCTATTGAGAAGGAGGCCATGGGGAGAAGGGAAATGAGATAAGGGAAGGTAAGGGTGAATGGATATGATCACAGCTGTTATTTGAAGATATAAATATGCCACAATGAAGCCCATTTTCTGTTTAATTAAAATGTACTAATAAAAAATGAATTGGAAAAGTGTTGGTGCTATAGTATTACTTGAAACATAGCAATTACAGTGATAGTTATTAAATAAAACTACTTTAAAATATAAATACATTAAACATTTTCAAAACTTCCTGCCTACATTTTTTCCAATCTTGTAGGAAATGACATTGAACTATTTATTTCCTACAAAACAAGCTAGTAATGCACACAAAACAATACATACATCAGCATTTGGCAAACCATGAATGTATACAATGATACTAAATTATCCATGAGAAATTATACTCAGTGTTCTATTAGGTTTAGGGAAAAAAAGTTAAACATACTTAAATTCACTTATTTGCCACAGAGAATTTGATAATCTTTAATATAATAATAAACATGTGGATGTTACTGGGACGTAAATTAGGCAGAAGATGTAAAAATTGCTGTTTGATAGTACTTTCTGTTGTTTGATTTCATAAATCCTCTTAGGGAAAAAAATAGTTTAGTGCCCATTCTTAGGTATTCTCATTTAATTAGGCTTACTCATTTAATTAGGTCTCAAAATGAATATTAGTAATTTTCAATAATGCTGAGAATTGCTTTAAAATTTTTCCATTCTAAGTTTCTACACATGATGAAATGTAATTCAATTCTGTTATGCATAATTTAGCCTACAAATAGTGTCCTATATTTGATAATTTATTCAATTTAAATCCATTAAATTTTAACAATTTAATTCTTTTTATCACTTTATTGCTAAAGTTATTAATCAGAAGTCACTGAAGTCAGGAACCATTATAGACCTTACAAGAATAAGAATGATTCTTTCCAAATTATTGATCCTAAAAATTTTAGCTAAATTTACAAATAAGAACTTTCATTACATTTGATCATAGAGATGTATGTGTTTACTAAAAAACAAGATTTCTTGAAAGGGCCAAGGAATACAAAATATAAAAATCTAATAAGACTTGTTTTGGGGGTAATTATTAATATTGGTAACATTGGAACAATTCTTTGGCAATCTAATAAATAGTTATATTAATTAGTTAAGAAAGTGAATTCCATTCCACACCTCTCCAATGAATGACTGAAGGAGTAAATATATAAAAACATACTTGATCACACGTAGAATTTACCATTTTCAGCATAAGTGAATACTTCTCTGAAGATGAAGCATGAATCTCAGATGAATTTTAAAGATGTATTATAAGAATGTCTTATATGTGTAAAAATGCAGTTCTTGGAATAAAGGATAGTACTCCATATGATATACATGGGTATTTTTTCTTTCACTATAAATTTATGTTATTAGAAATTTTGTTATTTTTTAATAATTCCCCTCCCCAAAGCTATTCAAAATCATTTATTGACTAAATGTTTCAGACTATATGCAGGATGAATTCAGTAGCAAAGTAGAAAGGCATATTATGTTTAGATTAATGATTCTACATTCTAATGACTTATACAATCAACTGAAATATACTTGCCAACAATGATTTCACTAAATGTTATGCATGTCTAATATAATCTCATAAACATTAACATAAAATAATATTAACGTTTTTTCCATGAGTTATTTAATCCATTACTACTTTCAAAGAGAATTGTCCATTCCTATCCACACAAACATACCTGTAATTCGATCTCTATATTTTCTTCTGTTTTGGGTTCTTGAGTGGCAAGAATAGCGGTCTTACAGCACAAAATGCAGCATGAAGAGAATAATTTTAAAAGCTTACAAAATTCTGTGTCACCATTCAACCACCCATCAGACCTGGATTCAAAAAGTAGTCATATTCTTCCCAACTAGAATTTGGAAAAATTCACCACACGATACATTTTGATAAAGCTAGGTAGTCAGGAGTTTTAAAATATACATCTGATCTTTACCAAATAAACTAGAACAAAATGAAGAATATGTTTTAAAATATGTATTAATCAAAATCTTAAAACAAAATGCATATAGGGAATGATGAATGTATATACATAACATTGCAAGTAAGTTTGTTCTTGAGGTATGCATAATATAAAATATTATTAAAATTATGAAGAAAATCACATAACACTCAACATAAAAATAAAAGGATATTTATTAATTATTCACAGAAGAAATGAATATGAAGAAAGAACAATTAACACCACTGTAGTAGTTTGGATCTTAAATGTCCCTCCCTGGCCTACCTGTTAAAGCTATGTCCTCAAAGTAGTATTATTGAGAGGTTGGAGGAGCCTTTAGGAGGTGAGAGCATGTGGGTGGTCCTTAGATCATTGGGCGCATGCTTTGAAAAGGGATAGTGCAATCCTGTTTTATTCCTCGTCTTTTTTTTGCTCCCTGACTTATGAGGTGAGTGTTTTGACTCTGCCCTGTGCTTCTGCCATGAAGTGCTACCTCACTGTGGGCCCAAAGCAACAGGGCCAATTTGTTGTAGATGGGAACCTTCAAAGTTGTGAGGCAAAATAAACCCTACCTCTTAATGAGTTGATTATATCAGGTATTTTGTTATAGTAATGGGAAGTTGACTAAAACAACCATTAACAAGAAACTAAAAATTAGTTTTTGCACAGTAGATAGAAAACTTTTAAAAAACAAAGTCTACTCCAATTTTTAGAAAAGAGGTATCCCATTTAAACAAGTTAGGGATATAAATTAATACATCAGAGTTTTCTTTATCTATTAAGTTCAGAAATTCTTTTAGTTCCATCACATATTTTATGGATTTCAGAATATCTGCAAAGTTTGAGAATAGCTTCCTGAGCTTCAACCTCTAGGAAACTATGCGATCATTCCCTCTAAAGTATTATTACTTCTCTCCTAGGTTCTGTCACAAATGGAGCTGTAGGACAAAGCTCTTCTGTGGACCAATGAATGTCACACACTTTAAAGTTTCATGCTTTTCTCTGAAAGGTCTTAAATGCCTTTTAATCCTATCTTTATTATTTTTTTCTTATATATTTTTAACTACAGGACTGGGCCATTTGTGTTATCACTTTGCCGAATCTGGACATTGCAGATTATATCCACAAAGTTTCTTTTAAAACATATTTTGACATTCATATTTTCTGTAAATTAACCTTTGATCTAGAGTCAATATGCTTACCAACAGCTATATGTGACCTTTTAAATCTAACTTGAGATCATGTAGCATTAAATAATATTAAACATTCACTTACACTTGTCAAGCACACTGTACCACATGTGGTTATTGGATTTCCTAGCAGACTGTGCAGACATGGAATATTTTCATCACAGAGATTTACACTGGACAGTTTTACTCTGAGGATTGATCAGTCTTATGCAGAGGATTGATCTGCTTCACATCGATTTTCTCTATTTAGCAAATTTCTTCCTAAGTGGTATTTCAAACTTCTACTGGGGCAAATGGTACACAATATTTGTGTGTTTACTTTTGCAATATCATTAGCCATTAGCATCTATTAATTCAGATCAAGTATGTCATAAGGTACCAAAAAATGAGGATATAGTAACATTCTTTCTTTTATTATTTCATGGAATTGTTAGGCAGTGATAAACATCTCAGTTTTTCTGAGGTCCACATATTTGGTAAAGTAGGACTAAATACTTCACTATTTTCTTTTAGTTAAAATTGTACTGGCTTGGGAGGCTGAGGCAGGAGGATTGCAAGTTCACAGCCAGGCTCAGCAACATAGCAAGGTACTAGCAACTTTTCAAAACTGTCTCAAAGTTAAAAATAATAAAAACAGCCAGGGATGTATCTCTGGGTTCAATCCTGCATAATAAAAAATTAATTTTACAAGTAATGGTTTATTTTCTTAGCATTCCCCAATATGACCAATAAAATTCCTTTTGTATTATTATAAAAGCAAGAATTTAAACATATGGTATGCATTAGAATGAAATGCTCTTACTATCTTTATTGAATATTTTTTAATCTTTTGCTGCTACGAACTTCCTCAAGTTGGATCCTGAATCTTTCCACAGGATGCTAGACTTCCTGGTATTTTCTATGTATGATAAAATATTCCAGGAGTATATTTTCATGTAAATTTCTTGCCCCAGATCTGAACTCTGATCACATTTGCTCTGTTTTTTATGGAAATGTTTTTTTTAGAAATGACAATCAGAGTAACTTTTGCTGCTGAAATTATTTAAAAAAATCCCTGTAGCAATAGAAATAAATACAAATCCACCCATTTGATTGCATTATAAGAGGCTTAGGAATATAGAAAGAACAAAACATACTCAGCTATATTGATGTCATAACAATAGCTACATTTGAGAAACCTGGAATTACAAAGATCAAGGAGGATTGTAACTGTATATACGGTTTGATATCATGGAAATAAAAAACTCTTGCTCAAGATCTGGATAAATCATATTTCATAAAATCATGAGTACACAGTTTAATTTGGGGTTTATAAATATTCAAGTTATATCTCCACAAATAATTGTTTGAGAATGCTAATGCATTCTTACTCAACTAAAATAGCATATGCCAAATTATAAATTTAAGAAAAATATTAGAAAGAAATGACAGAAATAATTAGAAAAATGTTTAGGACTAAATAGCATAAATTTGCTACAGAGAGACACATTTAGGCTAAAGGTCTTAGTCTGACAAAACTTGAAATGAATGTCAAATTCACCACATTCTTGTTGGTGAGGTAGAATCAGTTTTCCTGACATTCAAGTGATATTGATAATCAGAGCCATTAATAGTGCTGAGAATAGCTGACATAATTAATCTAAAATAAAGCACAAAATCTTTGACAAATCAATGCAAAATAAATTGTATTGAAATTGACACCAACAAATACTACAGACTCATTAATACTTTGTTACATAAAGTATGAAAAATTACCAATAATTTAAAATAAAAATCAATAGGTAAACAATAATATGTATATAACAAAAAAATGCTTTTAATTAAATGGTGGGCTTTTTACAACTTTTAAAAATGTACTTGGATTTTTATGTTAGTTTTAATTAGAAAATTTATGGTTGGGGAAAGGGCACTTGAATAGTAGGAATAAGAGGTGTGATAGCTTTCAATGACCCTCTAGATACTTCACAATCTGGCATGTCAAACAGGTTTTGCTTCCCTGCAGTATTCTATTATGAAAAAAAAATTCTGCAAAGCTAATGGGTTCTCCCTCTGTGTCAGGTGAAATCAATGTCAGCATTATCCCTAGGACAGGGATCACTGCTACCTGGTTGTAATTCTGTATTGCTAAAATGAAGCTGACTCCTCTTTTTCTTTATTTACATGTCAGAAGAATTGACACTACTATAATATAGAAGAAAATATAATGAATAGGAATAGTTTCACAAGCTCAAAATATACAATTAGTATTTAAGTAACAGTTTAATACAAATATTTTTTGGTGACTGGTAAATTAAAGAATAGAAACTTGAAAGGGATTTTGATATTCAGCAATCCTTTAAGTAACTAAAGACAAGTCATAAAGAACAATTTATTAAAAATTGAAATATCTCAAACACTAGTTGCATGGTAGGCAATCACAAAAGTGATTGGTGTTAAAGTGTGTGGGTAAGAGGAAAGAAGTGGGGTTTAGTTATTGGTTAATGGCCACAGTACTCTTATGGGACTCAGTATTCATTATGTCTTATGGATTGAGAAAATGTTTTGTTGGACACTATAGCAATCATCTAATCTCAAGACATTTGAGGCAAATGAGTCATTTAATCTGTTATATCTTCAGTTTCAGATCCTAAAAGAATGCATTACATTGTGCTCAGAGCTCTTCAATAGAGCGATGCAATATGTAATTTGAAATGAGATGCATATGTCCATAATTACCAAATAGTATTATTCTGCTTAAATTCTGACATACTGTTTTGAAGTAGTACCTTTTTAAGGCCCAGAAATATGAAGTTTAAATAAGTCCCATTTCTTCAGTAAGCCTATTGTGGAAATTAATTACAATTTAATAAGGACCATTTTCTACACCATTCTCTCATGCTTAACACTGGAAATGGAGCCTGTCCTTCCACAGTGTCACTGCCCATCTTAGGAAAACAGATCCCAAACTATGTAAGAGTTTTCTGATTATAGTACTGCATCATTAACAAGGGTGAGGACATTTTGGATACACAACAAAAGATTTGGGGACAAAAATTATAGTAAGAACAGTTTAGCTGAAGAGACATGGTGGTTCATACACTTGGGGCTGCTTCCACTGGGCTCTATCACCAGAAAATTTATTATATGCCTTCAACTCTGTTATGGACTATATTGCATCTCCTCAAAATTCAAATGATGACAGTCCCAACGGCCAGTATCCTATTTACAGACAGTGTCTTTCAAGAGATTTTTCAAGTTAAATGAGATCAAATGCAAGTGTTCTAATCCAGTTGTTGGTTCTTATAAGAAGAGGAGATGTGGGCATAGAATAGACACCACTTGAGGAAGACCATCTGAAGGCATGGAGGAGATGACCATTTATACATCAAGGAGAGAGATATTCCAAGAAACCAATGATTTTGACACACTGATAGGATCAGAATAGTGAGAAAACAAATGTCTGTTGCTTACATCATCCAGGCTCTGGTACTTTCTTTTGCAATCCTAGCAAACTAATACAACTTCTGATTTCTTTCTTTCATTATAATCACGCCAAATCCAGAATCTTTTCTAGTTTCACAGTTTGTTTAAGATCAGAGTCTCTAATTCTTATTTTATCTTACCTTCTGTTCAGTAAGTCCTACTTGCTCTTTTCAGGAAAGGTTTTTTTTTATTCTTTCAATTATGCTTCTGATCATTTTTCTCTCACTTAGTCGTATACTCATATTCTGCTCTTTGAAAACTTTTGATTTGATTCCCAGCATAATGTGTAAATAAATAAAATGCTGAATTTTGGCAAATCCAATTATCATTTATACTTTGTGGATACCTCAGTCAGCCTACAGAGAGACTAAGAAATATAGAAGAAGAGGAGGAAAAAATAAACAGCAGCATTTCAAGATTTAAAACTCATTACAAATCATTCTTCAACATTATTTCTATAGCTAATTCTCTCTAAAACTATTTACTTTGGGCTTTCATATGCCTCAACAATTTTCACATAGAAATTCTATGCAAACTGTGATTGCACTAGATATTATATTATACTACATTTATGACATGACTGAAAGATGTTTAAGATAAGTGGAATGTCATGAAGAGAATGATAATTCATTACTCTGGATGCTGTTTAAAATGGCACCACTCTGGATTCACTCTGTACAAAACACATAGGTGATTGACAGTCAGCCTGATGCTATGAACAGGACACACTGCATCTCACTGTAGCACATTTCTAATAACAATTATTTTCTCTTGGCTATAGACACTGTGAATAATAGTGTTTCCCATATATTTCACATTATAGCTCTCCAGGCCATTATATTTGGCATTTCTTTTTCCCTAGAAACATATTTTGGCAGCATTGCACTTTTTCTATATTTTCTATAATAAAAATCATATGACTCCAAAGTTTCATCAAGGTAAATGTCATTTTCACTTCATTAGACAACATCTTAAATTTAAAAATGAGCACTATGGTTATATATGGAATTACAGTCATTAAAATGAACATTTAAAACACCAGAGTGAGCAGGAATTAAATGTTTGCTCTCAGCATAGATTCCCATCATATGAAAGACACTAAGTTACCTCTCAGGCATGCAGTAATTCCCCTGGCTCAACCTCAAACATAAAAGCCAGAGGAAAATGTGTAATTGTTCCCATTTATAAACACTTTACTCACCATAGGAGAAGATAAATTCCCTTAAGGTGAATGAAAAGCAGAAACAATAATAAAGCAAATAGTGAACTGAATGCTTTGTAATGTTTAAAATGTTAAATACTTAGGATTCTGTAACTCGTTTATGGCCAATGGAAAGATATGTTTTTCCTGAAGATCTAAAATACATGGTTGCACTACAGCTTGGGACACTTGTTTTATTCAACCATCTCTGAAATAGTTACTTTTAACTTTCTTTGTATTGATTTTCCTTTTATAAATTTCTCTTCATTATTTGTTGACTTGGTTTTATATTTTAAGTGTACATAGCACTAATGAAGTTCCAAAAATAAAAATCGTGTCAGAAAGTTAACAAACAGACTAATGAAATAAATCAGGTGGTCCAGTAACAGAATTGCAGAGATATTTTCAATATAAGCTTGGCAAAAATGCCAAGGTATTTTAAAGAAAAGGAGGAACTTCCCAACAAATCATATTGAACAGACTGCATAAATGTATGATAAAACACTGATATAAATGCTAACAACACATTAAATAGGAAAAAGCATATGCAATAGAAGATAACACATGTGTGGAGTAAACAATAAAAAAAAAACTAGAAAAAACACAGGGAGTATCTTTGCAAATTTGATGTTAATAAAAAACTCCTAGGACACAAAAGCACTACTAACAAAAATTTTAAGAGTTTAACAAAATTTTGTCAAAATCATATGCGTATATGGTATTTGTGGACTTCTATTTCACATTGGAGTGAATATAATTAACAATAAGCACTTCATATCTCAAAAAGACTAGAAGAGAATTTGAATGTAGTTATCTTAAGGAAATGATTAAACTTATGTGGGTATGTTTGTGTGTAATATTTATTTTTCCAGACACATGTAAATGCAATAAAAAACAAAAAATAGAAATAAAAGCTGCCAAGTGACTTGAATAGATATTTCTCAACAAAAGATTTCAGAAAACATGCAAAAAGGTGTTCTACATCTCCAGTCAGCAGGGAAATGCAAATTAAAACCAAAGAGTGAAGTTCACCTCAAACCCACTGGAATGGTAAAAAAGATTGACAACATTGTGTTTGTGAGGATAAGGGACATTTGGGACCCTCACTTATTGCAAGTGGGGAAGGAAAATTGTTGAACTGCTTCAGTAAACCTTCTGAAAGTTTCTCATATATATTTAAACAGATAGCCATCTAAGGAAGTATTGAAAGAGGCTGAGCCAAGGACTCCAGGGAGAGCTGAAATGGAAAGTGTCTGGTCTAAATTCCTTTCAAATTGCTAACTGGACCTCAGGGCTCTATGTCAAGTTTTGCCAGCAAGATCAGTCTTATCCATGGATTGTTCTTAGGATATTCTTGTTTAAAGGTGATTTATGTAAACACACCCAGAATCCACTTATGTATATACATCTGGAATCTGCCAGTTTTTGAATCATGGCTCTTAAAAAATGTCTTGTAAGCTAAGGTATGAATTGGAAATGTTTCAAAAAGCAACATTTCTCCTACCTGTGTGATATAAATTTGCAAAATCTCACTTGCAGTCTTTATTTGCTTCTTTGTTTTCACTGTTCAAAGCATTTTACTTTTTTCCGCTTTATTAAGGTATAATTGACAAGTAAAATTGTATATATTTTGTTATATAACATGATGCTTTGATATATGCATATATTGTGAAATAATTTAATAAAGCTAATTAATGTATTCATCTCACATTTATTTGTTCATGGTGAGATAGTTATGATGTACTCTATCAGTAATTTGAAAGTACACAGTGCATTATTATTAACTCTAATCACTGTTCCTCATTTATTTTGGGGAGCTGAGAGTAGATGTTCAATACAGAAAGGAAGGGCTTCAGAAATCTTAACTCAGACCATTAAGTACCATGCAGATAGTTCTTTCTGAAAGAAGTGCAAGATTTTTACTATTTTATGAACCATTCAACTCTTTGATTTTTTAAATCAATTTTATTTGTTTCCTGCGATTTGAAAGTGAAAGTTCTCTTTCATACAGATGTACATATTGACATATCTCCTTCGCTTTCTACTGTAATGCTTTAATATAAAAGAGAAGTTTCATGGTACTGGAACCCAAACTTCTCTCTCATCATTCATTCACAATTCCTTTGAAAAATTTTTACTCACCTTGCAGTGTTTTTAAATTTTTTTATTCGTTCTTTTTAGTTATATATGACGGTAGAATACATTTTTATGAAATTATCCAGCATGGAATATATAATTTTCTTATCAAACTTGTGGGTAATCACAATGCTGGGATTCACTTAGGTATTTTCATAGGTGCACATAGGAGAATTATGTTAGATGTATTCTACTACTGTCTTTCCTTGTTGTAAAGTGGAACAGGAGCAGCCTGTGGGGGTAAGGAGAGTGAGTGCGAGGGCACTAACACCACTCCAGGAACTCGGTTCTGAAGACCAGGCTCGGTTTAATTCGGAACAAGCAGGCTTATATAGCCGACATTCACCAATTACAATTACCAACAGCCATTAACACCCCCCTGCCACGCTCCTGATGCATGCTCGTGCTAGGCTCGTGATTGGCTCGTGATCAGACCAATTATGGGAAGAGAAAGGACCTGAGCTCTGTATCCTCAGGCACTCCTACATTTCCTATTCCTATCCTCCACTTTCTTTCATTCCCCTTTGTCTAATCTACTGAACTTCTCTTCTTTCCCTTCTCCCATTGTTATGGTTTAGCTTCCACATATCAGCAAAAATATTGGACTTCTAATTTTGGGGGATTGGCTTATTTCACCATAGCATGATAATCTTCAGATCAATCCATTTACTAGAAAATGTCATAAAGTCATTTTTCTTTATGAATGAGTAATACTCCATTGTGTATATACACCACAATTTCTTTATCCATTCATTTGTTGACAGGGATCTAGATTGGTTCCATAGCTTATCTATTATGAATTGTGCTAATATAAACACTGATGTAGCTGAATCACTGTAGTATGCTGATTTAAAATCCTTTGGCTATGTGAGAGGAGTGAGTGAAATGGTTCTATTCCTAGTTTTTGAGGAATCTCCATACTGCTTTCCAGAGGGGCTGCATCAATTTGTAATCCTTCCAACAATATATGAGCATTCCCTTTTCCCCACATCCTCACCAATGTTTGTTGATACTTGAAATTTTGATAATTGTTATTCTGACTGAGGTGAGATGAAATCTCAGTGTGGTTTTAATTTGCATTTCTCTAATTGCTAAAGATGTTGAACAATTTCTTCATATATTTGTTCACAATTCATGTTTCTTCTTTTGAGAAGGGTTTGTTCAGTTCCTTTGCTCATTTATTGACTATTTGTTAGTTTTTTGGTTTTTTTTTTTTTGGTATTAAGCTTTTTGAGTTGTTTGTATATCCTGGAATGTTGGTTCAACATGTAAAAATTAATAAATGTAATACATCACATAAATACACCTAAAGACAAGAACCACATAATTTTGCATCTCAATAGATGCAGAAAACACATTTGACAAAATACAGCTTTCATTCATCTTTAGAACACTGGAAAAACTAGGGATAGAAAGAACATAGCTTAATATTCTAAGAGCTGTATATGACGAACCCAAGTCCAACGTCATTCTAAATGGAGAAAACTCGAGGCATTCCCTCTGAAAACAGGAACCATACAGGATATCCACTTTCATGACTTCTATTCAACGTAGTCCTTGAAATTCTATCCAGAGCAATTAGTCAGGAGAAGGAAATTAAAAGAATATGAATAGGAAAAGAAGGTCTAAAACTATCTCTGTTTGCTGACAACATGATTCTATATTTAGCAAACCCAGAAAAACTTCACCAGTAAAATTCTAGAACTTATACATGATTCAGCTAAGTAGTAGGATACAAAATTAACATCCATAAATCAATTGCACTCCTATATTCTAATGATGAATCAGCTGAAAGAGAAATTAGGAAAACCATTCCATTCATAATAGCCTCAAAAAAATAAAATTAATACTTAGGAATCAATCTAAGAGGTGAAGGATCTCTATGATGAAAACTATAGAACACTAAAGAAAGAAATTAAGGAAGGTGTTAGAAGATGGAAAGATCTCCCGTGTTCTTGGATAGGCAGAATCAATATTGTCAAAATGATCTACTACCAAAAGCACTGCACAGATTCAATGTAATTCTCATCAAAATTCCAATGATTCATAGACATAGAAAAAAACAGTCTTGAAATTCATCTGGAGCTGGGCATGGTGGCATGTGCCTGTAATCCCAGTGGCTAGGGAAGCTGAGGCAGGAGAATCACAGATTCAAAGCCAACCTCAACAACTTAGGAAGGCACTTAGCAACTCAGTGAGACCCTGTCTCTAAATAAAATATTTTAAAAGGGTTAGGGATGTGGCTCCGTGATTAAGTGCCCCTGGGTTCAATTCCTGGTATGAAAAAAAAAGAAAAAGAAAGAAAAAAATAAAAGAAAATTTTGGAAAAATAAGAGGCCCAGAATTGTTAAAGCAATCCTTATCAAGAAATACAAAGCAGGACGACATCACAATACCAGAGTTTAAATTGTACTACAGAGCTAGAGTAACAAAAAGAGCATGGTATTAGCACCAAAACATGCATGACCACCAATGGAACAAAATAGAAGACACAGAGACAAACCCATATAAATGCAGTTACCTGACTCTAAACAAAGGCATCAAAAACACACTGGAGAAAAGATAGCCTCTTCGACAAATGGTGCTGGGGAAACTGGAAATACAGAAATGCATACATAATAGAATGAAATTTAACCTTTATCTCTCACCCTGCACAAAAATTAAATCTAAGTGGATCAAAGACCTAGAAATTAAACCAGAATCCCTGCACATACTAGAAGGAAAAATATGGCCAGTGCTTCAACCTATTGGCTCAGGAACTGACTTCTTTAACAAGACTCCTAATGCACAAAAAATAAAATTTAAGAAATCAATAAATGAGATGGCATCAAACTAAAAAGTTTCTTCACAGCAAAAGAAACAATCAAGAGTATGACGAGAGGGATTAGAGAATGGGAGAAAATCGTTGCCACCTGCCCTCAGATAGGGCATTAATAAGCAGGATATACAAAAAAACTTGCAGCATGTTGGAGAAACTTTCTACTCAAAGTAAGGGAAAACACTTTTTAATAGACTTGGTGCCAATAAGTAAATAAATAAATAAATGAATAACTAAGTAAACCCTCAAAATTGATTTTATATTCTTAATAATTTTAAAATTTACACAGCATCCAAATATGGAAAGTTATATTCATGTTTTAGCATATGAATATAAACAGGATGAAAATGTTTTGTTAATTTTTATTATATTACAGGAGAAATTGTTTTAGAAAAATAGGGATAGCATTTCAACTCACATTTGTGTGCATATATTTGCATACTTCACACAGGGTTAACAATCATTATTTGCTGACATGCAGATGAAATGGGTTGCATTTGGTCAGATTTTCTCCTTTTGTCTGTAGTGATCAGATGACATCGTGTGGATAATTTTTGTTGTATAACATGTAGATGAGCATCCAGAGAGTAATAAATTTATTTGATTAAGCAGCTATTTATTTAAATAAAAAAATTTAGTAATGATGAATGCATAATTTTCTCACATGGTCTACAGTTTTTGTTTTTTTTTTTTTTTAACCTAGAAACTCACATGACTGGTATTTTTAAAGGTTTTGTATACCGAATGAATTTGATGAGGTTTTGACAATCTACTTTGTGTTTGCATACTTGAATGATTTTTGGTTTTTGTATTTCTTAGCTAAAGTATGTAATGAGTTAAGAAACAGTGAATTGTTTAGGAGTTTGATAGCCAAATGTTTTCTTTCTCTGTTTTATAAGAATATATAAAGTCTTCAAATATATTGAAATGTTATCATGTATTTGGATCCATACTCTGAAAAAGCACAAAAAACATTAATGATGCTTTTGTGCACATACATATTCTAGTTTTTGTAATAACAGTAGAATGTCTTAATTCTCGTGGAAGATTTGGTACTGTAATTGAGTGGAAAATGTAATATCTTGAGTGCACACTATTTGAAGTTGGGTCAAGTGAAAGAAAAGGTGGAGATTTGTGATTTTTAAAGCAGGTCATATAAAGCAAAGAGGCTTACAGATTAATCCTTCCAAAGATGTGATTATTACTTTAGAAGTTCTAAATCAAAAGTATTAGCCAAGTCAATAATAAATGGCATTTACGAAGGACTGTGGCCTTTTCGGGCTCATGAACTGAAAGACTTTCTGACTTATTTTTCAATTTCATGGCTTTTACCTTGTAAAGAGTATAGTACTTGTTGTCGGTAAGTAATTAACCTTAAAGTATAGGTGGTTTCATTCGAGAGAAAAAAAGCTGACCTTTGCTACCTTGAAGCCCTAACCACTACTGCAGGTACAGGAAGAGCTCACTCTTTTATGTGATTGCATCCCAAGTCACCAATCTCAGATCTTAAAAACCTTTCTTTCCACTTCATCTTCGTTTTCCCCCACTCGCACGAACACTTATTCAGATTCTATTTGGGAAAACAAAACAAAAATGTAGAGTTAATGAAACATGTGCTACATAAATGTAATTAAACAGAAAAAATAATAATGATTACTTGTGACAAAGTACAGGCTTTTAAAAATTAGAGCTATTCCAAAGTATTTGTGAAAAATAAATATTTGGACAGCAAAGAGGTTTTATGCAAAAATTTAGTAGAAAATAATCACAGAATTATAATAAAACAATAGTCAAGCTTTTTTTTCCTTTTAGAGTTTTAGAAATGAGGTTATATTATCAATATATAAGGCAGAGTTTGTAAAATTCTTCAAGGATTTTATCATTTGTAGAGTCAATGTACTCAGACTTTGATTAATTACGGAACCTCTTTCCCAGAAAAAAAAAGGTGTGCATCCTCATATTGTGAGAGTAGAACCTCACTTATTTTATTGCAAAAAAAAAGAATATATAGATTTTTTGTTTTTGTTTTCTGGTGATGTTGGGGATTGAACCCAGGGTCCTGGGTATGCTAGGCAAGAACTCTTCCAACTGAGCTATATCCCCAGCCCAGGAATGTATGGTTTTAATAGTCAAGAAAAATTTTGTTCCAGGTTCTATTTGTTGAAAACAGTAAACCAGTAACTACTTCATCCTTTCAAATCAAATTGTATTTTACATATCTATCATTTTTATGCAACTGTGGATGTTTAAGTGATAAATCATTAAATTTTCTTCATATTTTGATTATACAAAGTCATTCAATTATAAATTACAAGTCAACCTATTTCAAAGGGCATTTGATCTTTACATTTATTACTTGATATTCTAATTGTAGAGGAAATATCAGAACTGCTGATTTCAAATGATCAAGTTAATAAAATATGGACTAATATTTTCTCAGGGAAATGCTCTCATACTACCTTAAGGTTATTTGATTAACTTCAACTTTAATCATCATTTGAAAACCACTGGTACTGGAAGTCCTGGAAGTCTGAAGGAAGGAATGAGCAGGAATTGAGTCATTCTTAAGTTTTCAAGATTCCAAGGCAACTTGTGAGCATGATTGGTGATTGTCTATATGGATGATATGGATGTAGAAGTAGCTGACTGGTAGGAAGTAGCTGACTGTGTAACAGGAGTTATATGTAAGGACACAAATCTCACAATTTCTAGTAATTGTTTCCTTTTCTTTTCTTTTTTTTTTTCCTTTTCCTACTTTACCTAAGATTTGTTCCCAACTAGTTTTTCTAAACAACCATAATCGATTAAGGGTTGTCCATTGAAAATTACTTTCCCATTTGATTTTACATTGATACTTTTAACATGTAGCTAGAATAATTTAAAGGAGGAAATGTGGAGACTAGAGAAAATAGATTTCAAGCAGAGGACAAGTTAAAAATAGTAAATATGGGAATGGAATTCGGGTAATGGCCACAGAGAAATTAGGCAAATTCACTTGATCAGATCAACTCTCTGAAAATAGTATTTTCCTGTAATTAGCATTTTAGTTTTCCAAGATTCCTACTTCCCTTTCCTTAAAAAAGGAAGACATGACAAAAAAACTCTTATAGGATTTAAGATATATCAGAAAAAAATATCATTTTACTACTATTTAATATGTACTTAAATTTTTGAAACTCATTTTCATATAATCATTTAGGGATCAGCATCTATGTTCCAGATATCAACATCAGTCTAGTCTCCTTTTGTGTAATTCTGTGGGATTTTTGGCCAGTTCCTTCTGGCCGTGGATATGATATTTTAGCTTTGGTTAACTCTTCACTAAAACTTGTACCCAGTTTATAAAGCCAATTTATTTTTAAATTCTCTTATAAACTGAACATTACTCTGCCTAAGAGTATGAATTTGTGATGATTTTGTGTCCCACTTTTAGACATGAAAAATATCTGTCCTAAAAAGGGGAACCTTCCATCTGTTGATTTTATAATATATGCTACTTTATAAAATAAATAATACTATATATTTCATTCTATAGAAAATACATAGTGTATATATATATACTTTATATATATGTGTGTGTGTATATATATATATATTTCATTCTAACTACTTGATCCAGGAATTAAGATAAGTATCCCCAACTCACTTCACTCTCCATTTATTGGAACACCTAAAAGATTTTCTTCAACTTTTCCTGGAGTTGGCAGTTCTGAGTGTCTTGAGCTCCAAATGCATAAAAAGCATTCAGGTAGCTCACCCAGATTTTCCAGGAAATCCTTTGTTACAATATGTCAAAAGCAGAAAAACAGAACAGAATCATAACAGAAGGAAATGTGTTGCTTTAAGAATCTAAGTATAATGGCCTTTTTCTTGTATAGCATTTTTAATGAAAATATATAATTCTCAAATTTTTAGCCTTTAGAAGAGATATTCATGGAGTTATACACACAACTTTTAGAATTTTAAGGGAATACCTTTGTATTGTCGTAGAGATGACTGCAGAAAGAATGCTTAGTCTCTATAGTGTGATTATTTATTTTGAAGCATGAAGGAAAAATCAAGTTATATAAGTGTGCATATTCTTTATCACCATATGTATATCTTTGTGTGCACTTGATCTTTCATAATAGAAATTAAGTAATCATAATCAGGTTAATGTGTTGTCCACTAAAATTATTTCAATCAAATTCATATATAACTTTATATAAATGGAACTTTCAGAGAAAATATAGTGAGTGAACTCATATAAATATCCTTAAAACAAGCAGTTAAATGTTGGCATTGATGTCTTTTGTACTTTTCTGTCTTAGAATTGAACCTTTTCATCCTTTTCCCTTGATCATTTCATTAATTGATTAAAAAAAGAAAACTTGGGAAAGTAGGCCTTGTCTGCGTCACACTTCTTGTATTGACTCACATGTACAAATGTGTACATGTTTTGCTACATGTGTTAGTTTAACTTTCCTTAATCTGGTTTACTTACCCCTGAACTATGCAATTTATATTCCACTTAACTTTTTTTTTTCATAGCAGTTTCTCTCACTGTCAAAACCCACTTCCATTATGCTTCTTTTGTTCTGGGAATATCACTTTCCTGGAATCCAGAGTTTAGTTTGTTTGTTACATCAACCACATGTCTTCTCCACAGGACCACTCCTTTCTTTGGTGATTCACCACTGCATAGATTAGTCATAAAGCCCTAACAGTGTGTTTTTGGTTTCAGCAACCCCTCAAACTATTTCCCATTAATGTCCTATTCTCAAAGCCATCTTGCCATTACTGACATATGAAACACTTTTAACATTTTATGAATCTGATAACCACCTTCCAACTTCTCAGTTCAGTCTTTAAAATTCCACCCTAGAACTTCTACAACAAAACATTGTCCATGTAGAAACTTAGCTGTATTTTTGATCTTCTCAGATGCCATTCATATGCTTTCTTTCATTCTCATATATATAGCAGAATTCATGCTTTTTTTTTTATCCTTATAGACTATCTTGTCATCTTTTCATGAAAGTCTTTCTCTGAATAACTCTGCTTCCTCTGCACTATACACACACGTTGACCTTGGCTTCAGAAAAACAACAGTGCTGCAAGTTCCACTTGAAACTTAACATCATGAAATTCAAGAGGCTGCTCAGTGCTATCTGGCAACTCTACTACATATCCTTAGTAAGTAACCTCTCCAAGATGCCACTCTACTCTCAAACTTCAAGTAATTTTTTCTCTCATCACATAGCTAATGATTATCTCCTGTCTCAAGTAAAATATTATAAAATAGATATATAAATAAGTATAATAATTTGGCAGAATCATAGGGCCTAAGATCAATATGTGAAGGTCAATTGTGTTCCTATAAACTAGTAGTAGACAATATATAGTAAAATTAAAACAATTCCAATTATAATAATATCAGGAAGAATAAAATTGTTAAAATATATTTAATAGTGAGATTTATACACTGATAATTATAAAATATTATTGAAAGATATTGAAATGTAAAACTGAAGATGGTTGGACAACGCTATGAAAAAATTAAAAGCCATTGGAATGAATAGTTTAAAAAATGAATTATATGATATGCAAATTGTATCTCAATAAACTTGTCAAAATGAAAAATATTAAAGAGGACCAAAAGTATGGAAATATGTAAAAATGGCAATATTCCTCAAATTGGTGTGCAAATACAATGCAATCCCTATAAAAATCTCAGCTTCCTCTTCTACAGAAATTAACAAGTTTATCTTAAAATAAAAATGGAAGTAGAAGGAACTCCAAGTAGCAAAACAGTCTTGAAAAAGAAGAGGGAAGTTGGAGGACTTAAATGTGCCACTTTATGAACTTCCACTTAGCTGTAGTAAATAAGACAGTGTGGTGCCAGCCTAAAGACAGAGATGTAGGTGAAATGTTTGTACTATTCTGTTAGATAAATAGAACAAAATTGAGAGTCTAGAAAAAAATTCTTACATTTATAGCTAATTGTTTTTCAGCAAGAATGAAAGACAATTCAACAGAAAAAAAGAAAAGAGAATAATTTTTTCAACAAATGGTGATAGATAACTGGTCACGTGAAAAAGGATGATGTTGGATCCCTAACTCACAGCATACACAAAACAAAATAAAAGCTGAGTCACTGACTTTAATGTAAGAGATATATTTATGAAATTATCAGAAAAAAACAGTAAAAAATCTTAGTGACCTTACTTAATGGTTTCTCTGAATTACAACAAAAACATAAACAATAGCTAAAAGATTTACCTACTTATTTACTTAGTGGTTTCTAGGAATTACAAGAAAAACATATAAACAGTAGGTAAAAGACATCAGACTTCATAAAATTGAAAATGTTCATGCTTAAAAAGACATCATTAATATAGTAAAAACACAGTAATAAAGTAAATAAAATAATTGCAACCTGAATATCTAGAAAGAAATGCAAGGCAGAAGAGAGAAAAAATGCTCATTGATTTTAAAAAAGTGAAAGCAATTGAAAAAATATGCTCAAAATTATTAGTCATTGGGGAAATGGTAATCAAAATGACCACAAGATTCCACTTCTTGCACACTAGCATAGATAAAATTACAAAAATGAAGAAAATAAAGAAAATTTGGTTAAGATATAGGAAAATTAGAACCCAGATATTGTTGATGTAATTGTAAAATTAATGAGTCACTTTGGAAAATAGTTTAGCATTTCTGCAAATATTCAACATGGACTTCTACACGACCCAGCAATTTCCTTTCTAAATATAAAATCAAAGGATATTAGAGATATTTTTGGAAGTTCTGGGAGGGGAATGAAGCTACTCATATACCCTTGATGAATGAACAGTCTTCCTCTGTCGAGAAGGTCATCTTTGATTGCATGAGCAACTTCAGGAGAGTCACACATAAAGTGGTGAGAGAAAAAGTAGACACCCACCCCGCCAGCAAGATCATCTCCATCAAACTTAGTGACTGATGGAATGACAGATGTTGCAGCCAGGTCACCCTAACATCCAAGAAAATAAGACTTATGTCCACACAAAAACTTGAATATGAACATTCATTTTAGAATAATTCATAATAAGCCAAAATTCAAACCAACTATTTAACAACAAATTAATGGATAAAAAAATATGATATATTCTTACAATGTACAATGGGGTATATTCAACACAAAGAAGTAATAAAATAATATTCACTCTGCAACATTCATAAACCTTGAAAATATTTCACTAAATGAAAGTAGCCAATTGCATGATGCCATATGTTTTATGAATCTATTTATAAGAAATGTCTAGAATAGGAGCCCATAGAAACAGAAATTTATTAGTGGTTGCCAGGGCTTGAGGGAATGGGAGAAACAGGAGTTACTGCTGGTAGATTTGGTATTTCTTTAGTGAGTGATAAAAATATTCTAAAGCTAGACAATAAGATGTTTGCACAACTCTGGGTGTATACTAAAAAACACTGAATTATAAACAGCAGATTTTATGGATATGAATTATATATATACTGTGTTAGCTTTGCGTTGCTGTGACCAAAATACCCACAAGAATAACTTAGTGAATGAAGTGTTTATTTTGGATCACAGTTTCATAGATTCAGTCCATGGTAGACCAACTCCATTGCTCTGGGACTAAAGTGAAGCAGAACATCAAGGTGCAAGGACATGGTGAAAGAGAACTGCTCTACCCATGGTGGCTGGGAAGAAACAAGAGCAAGGGGAAGGGCCACATAAGATGAATTTGTTCAGGACATACCCCAGTGACTTGCATTCTCCAGTCACATGCCTATAGTCAGGACTCAGTCAGTCCATTTGAACTAAGATAGACTGATTAGTTTACAACTCTTATAATCCAGTCATTTTACCTCTGAATGTTCCTGCATTTAAAGGAGCTTTTGGAGGACATCCCTCACCCAAACCAGAACATATTTCTATAATTCTGCTATTAAATATAAAATGAAATAATCACACTATCATCTAACAAATCTGCTGCCTGTTTGCACTACATTTTACATTTTGTCTATCATCCTGTCAATATGGATGAAGTCTCTTGGCTCCTTTCCCAAGCAAATACATCTACATGCATACTGGATTCCAGATATATGGATCAAATGGACCAAAGGAATTCAGTTCCGTAACTACACTTTTTATCTTCTGCAGCATTATATTCTCCCACTTTCAATTTTACTATTAAATTCTCATAAACAACCACCTAATAAACCTAACAATCAACTAATAAAATTAAACTATATCACTTTCTCTAAATAACCTCAATTATTTGTTCAAGTTCATAGCAAAATCTCTCACAAATGATTACTTTTCACTGTAATCATCGTTTTCTTAACTTTCTTCTATTAAGCACATTCTGTTAAGCAAATTTAGACTGACTTCCCCTTAATTCCAATGAAATGGTTCATGTTAGTAACTGGGATGCCCTTGTTCCCAAAGGTTACTCTCTGTTCCTTATCTTCCTCTGAATTGAAGTATCAGTATCATATGAGGCATTTTTGGGGATCTTTGTAAAAAGATCACATAGTACTATAATACCCTGGATTCTCTCTCCACTGTCTTCTTGTGTTTCTCTTTCTATTTTCCATGTCTAAATATTGGCTTGCCCAAAGATTCAGCCACCTGCAGGACAGACTGAATACCTTTATTGACCAGTTTCCCTTAAATTTACTAGTTATATTTATATTTGATCTTATACCTTTGAGCTAACAAAAATCAGTGTTTTGAAATTTACTTGCATATGAACACTAAGCAGTGAATTTTGTCAAAATAATTTCCTGCTATTATTGTTTTATATGTAGCCTTCATAACAAATGTAGAAATGAACTTGATACATTTGAATTATCATGAATTAGGAACCTTAAATTTTTATAGACTATACAGTAATCTATACTGTATATACAATTATCTGTATATCACTGTTCAAATTTGACACTATTTACATAAGACCTAACCAAATGATATAACAATATTTATAAGAAATGAAAGAAACAGTATTGATTTAGGAATTTTAGACTATGGTTGGTTTTAACTTTTTGTTACTTTTATTTTTAAAATACATAAAAATAAAATTTGATCACATTAATGAGAGGGGGAGAGAGAGAGAGAGCGAGTGGAAGAGAATGCAGAGAAATTAGACTGGTAAGGAAAACCAGGGGCACAGACTTAAGGAAGGCAAAAGCTAAAGAATGACTGGAAGAAAAGTAGCCCTGGGAAACTCAGAAACAATAGTAAAATAAAAGGAAAAGTTAACAGTAGAAATCAAGAAACAAAGATTTCAAGAAAAACAATATGCAAAGATCAAGAAACAAGAATAAAGGAAAAGCAACATCAATAAAATAACAAAAGTGGATTAATTGGTTCACTCAGTGTGCATCTGTTGACCACTCTACGTGCAACCCATTGTGCGAGATGTTGGGAGTAAGAAGTTTCCAGGGAAAATCTCTTAATTTCAAAGAGTCTATGAAAGCATTTAAAAAAAAAAAAAAAAACATTTAATCTTAAAACCTATATGAAATGAGTAACAAGAAAGAAAATGACACATCAAAAGGTGAAAAGTGAAATGACATAGTGAAGAGAGTAGATGTAAATTTCCACTGTTGCCTATCAAGAGATTGAAAAAATAACAAGAAATAAAAAGTGATTATAACTTTAATTAGAACAATTTTCTATTATTTTAAAATTGAAGAAATTTGAACATGGCAATACAATGAGAAAAGCTAAAACATAAAATTAAATGTGGTTAATTGATAGAATAAAGTCCTAAGATATAACATAAAATAGGATGTGGAGCATGGAGGTGGAATTAGCCTTCAGTAGAAAAGAGCCCTTCCTTTGACATAGTCCACAGAACTATCAATCACAATCTAAAGAGGTACAGAAAAAAACATGTAGTCAGAGAGCCAATATGTTTTCCAAAGAAAGAATTGATGTTCTTAGTATTTTGTGGGGAACACTAGTCTCTAGAATAGAGAAGAATTTGTATATGGTGAAAGTGTGGGAAAAGTTGTTCTGCAAATAAGAAATAGAAAACCATCTTCAGTTTTATTGGAGAACTAGAAAGAAATGGGTGTGGGTAAAGGAAATAAAGCAACATTTGCAAGATTATTTTAAGAAATGCAAGTAGTCCAGATCAAGAAGTGAAGGCAAATAATCAGATTGACCCACAATGTTACTTTATTACACAAACTACATTTCACTATATGTAGAAAAACTGGTTAAAAAAAAACAACAAACAAACAAACTCATTACATACTATTTGGAGAAGTAAAGCATCACTGTTTAAATAGCCAAATAATATAAAATTTAAAAGAATTTTATTAATTGAGTCATTATTTCTGGCTAGAGTAAAAAGAATATTTACAGGGTAAGTATAATATGCTGCTGTAAAGGATTAAAATTTGAGTAAATAATTAAAGAAAAATAAAGTGACAAAAATGTTAATATATTTAAAAAATGGAGTCTCCTCAGTTTGGTAAGCATTCCAAGGAAAACAGGGTTAGGTTCTTATATTACATATAGCAATATGCAAATACAGGAACTCACATGCACATACCAGATTAGCTAACGTGTGCATTCTCAATGCAAATTAAGCCTATTAAGAATGGAAAAATAGAAGAAAACATACAGCTTTGGGGAATGTGGAGATCATCAGAAAGAAATAAGAAGTTACATAAATACATTAAAAATAAAAGTGATGAAAAATATCAACAAATAGTATGTTTCCGTGTGTGTGTGTGTGTGTGTGTGTGTGTGTGTGTGTGTTTGTGGGTGTACTTTACCACAAACAAATAGAAAACATTGAACAAGAAAGACAGGAAACATTTGCAGATATATCACAGAAAATTTGGTAATAACAAATTTAGTGCATGTTGTGTCTCTGGAGGAGTAAACAGTAATGTAAAGAATTTGGACCAGACTCTTAACTTGATTATAATCAACTTGCATTGTTTCCCTAATTTGAATGAATAAATAAGTTTAAATATTACTATAATTTTAAAATAAAGACAAAAGAGATGGCAGCTCTAGAGAATGCAACTATCTGAGGAAATATGTGATATGCTACAAGTGGAAATGGAAATTTAGAATAGCCTGAAAGACCAGTCAGTATAGACACGAAGTAGGTGATATGGCTCAAAGTTGGTCCATTTTGGACGCAGCATTTAATATTACACATGCTCATTTGTTCTTTTTTGTTTTGTTTGTTCTCTCTTGGGAAGTTTCTAAAGTATCTGAGTAGAGATGTGAAATAATCAATGCAATTATCTAAAAGCATCACTCTGACAGTGATGTCTGGATATACTGGAGTCAGAAAATACACACTAGTGAGACCAGGTGGGAAGCAAGAACAGGTGGTAACAAAGACCATTATTTTCAGTAGCATTTTACTGTCTTGTAGCAACTGAAGTGATTTATCTTGTCAAATCATAAGTAGCTTTAAAATTTCTTCAAAATTCACTTTTAATAAGAGAACAATGTTGATCTGTATTTTAATCAAGACTTCTAAGTCAACTAGTGCCTGAATTTTCATACTATAGCTGACAGGGAAAACTGTCTTCATAATTCTATAAAAGAATGTTCAAAAGCAAAAATGTAAAACTCAGTTACATTTGTCTTTGAAGTTTGTCAGTACTCTTCTGTGGTAATTCTGTGAAGGAAAATAAACTCAGCATTGAAAAAGAAAGGAACTGAGCCATTTAATCTTCTTACATTGATAATTGCAAGCTATGATAATTCTTTACACTCTGTGCACTTAGTACTTAACCCTGGCGAGACTTAGACATCCTCGAACATTTTTGTGAAAATGAAGTTTATATTGTAATAAATGCTGTTTTGTAATCCAGATTGTACTTTTATTTTGCCTTTCAATAAATAATACATATCTTCCATAGTTAGATTATTAGATGACTATTTTAGCAAAATGCACCCAATATTCACATATTCACTTTTTAATACCTTATATCTAGACTATACTCAGAGTAAAATGCTTTAACGGTGGAAACCATTGAACAGACATTTGTGGATTTTAATAGGTAATGATAAAAAAATCAGTCTTTTTAAGGATTAGGCAAAGGATTGGATATGTATCGTTTTAGAATATCTTATTTGCATATAAAATATGCACAGTAACTGGGTATGAAAAATATAATTTTACAAAGAATAACAAAATATTTCTATGCTTACAAATACAAAAATGAAGTGAGAACATCTGGTAGTGAAATTCTATCTATATCCATTCACATTTTAATATCTACATTAAAGGAAAGTATGTATTTTAAAAATGTATTTTATTCTCAGAAACAACAGTTGCTACTGATAGGAATAATACAGCAAGCAAATTAGTATGTTTTAGAAAGAGGCTTTTCTTTCCATACTTCAAGGATTTGAAGGAAGGTTTTTGCAAATTACCGTGAATTTTGTAGAGGAAGAGGAAGCTGAAGTTGGTACTTCTCCACATCTGTCTTTTTTCAGGTGGGACAGGACCTCTATCTACCTACTTATCCGGCATCAGATTCAAGACCTCTTTTAGTTCTTTCCTTATTTCTTGTTCATATAAACAGAAACCATGAAGAGTCAAAAATATCTTCACCCTTTGTAGGATCATGTGAGTTTAAAAATGTTGCTGGTGTTTTTTTCTTTAATGAGACATCAACATACAAAATAAAGTTAGCATCCAATGTCCTTCATCAACACTTCCAATGACTCACTAGTGAGTGGACCAGAACACATTTCCACCGTATGCCAAGTTCAGGCTGGCCTGATTCTTGGAACTTTTTCTGGATAATTTTTCATCATTTACATATAGACTAGCACATCATCCAGGATGGCTACATCCATGAGATTTATTTTATCATCACCTGATAAGCTTCTACTTCTTTACATATTTTAAGTGTTCTCCATATTTTATGCATTTTCAGAAACTTTATATACTAAAGAGGAATTAATTGCTAGTAAGGAACAAGTCAAATTCAGATTTAACCTGAAAACAAATCAGAAATTCACTTATTTAAATACAATACTGAGACATAGCTGCAGATCTATTTGAGTTTTTGTATATTCTTATAAAAATTCTTACACTTGCATTCACATTAAATAAACACTATATTACTTTTTGTATAGAAATTCTTGCAAGTCAGACAAACAGAATACTTGAAAATTGTGTTCCTTTTTGTGCACCTTTCCATGAATTTACTTGGAGAAGGTAATATTTTTTCCTAGTAGAAGAGATTTAGACTGCACATTTAAGATGAATGGAAATATTTTGCTGTTTTTTTTCTATTTTGTTTTAATATAGAAATCCAAAATTGATTTACAAGGTTATTTTTCAGTGTCTTAATTGAATAGTAGCAACTTCGAGCTTAATTGAATTGCAACAAATATCCATACTGAAAATATTAAGTTAAATATTAAAAGTTAATGAACTTGCAAGAGAATTGTTGGAAGATTGAATTGATATGAATCATGACTATGTAGTGAAACATAAAGGTACACTCCATTCAGTTATTTTCACTTATACTTTCATAACTGAAATTATAGGATCCTTTTTTGAAGTGCAAGGGGATAGCTTCAAAGCATTTGTCACTGTCTATCCTGGAAATGGGTGGCATGTATATTCTTAACCATACATTATTCAGATATTCTGATAGTGACTTGATATGCATGTGAACATGAGTATCTTATATGCAAATTTACAAATAAAACTTACAAAAATACGAAGAGAAAACATTCTTCAGTAAAAGTCAACTGGGAATTATAAATACATAAATTTAAAGTTATTAATAATGTAAAATGGTTCTCAAACTAAACAAAATGTCAGAAAATTATGAAAAACTAAGATATACAAAAGAACTCTTCCAAAACAATTTAAAAGTTTTGAAATTAAAATATGAATTAATAATAAAGGAGAATTTCTACATAAAGAACATTTAATAATGAAAAAAGTTTCAACTAACTAGCAATAAATAACAATTATAAATTTGAATCCATGTTTTAAATACATAAATGAAATTGAAAAATATAAATGTGGAACACACAAATCCACAATATTAGTGGGATATTTTTTACTTCACTCTCAGTAATTAAATGAAAATTCACAACTTTTAAGGAGTGATATTTTGGAACAATATATACACACTTCAGTTCTTAACTTTAAATAAAATTGCTGTGGTATTTAAAAAAAAAAAAGAAAAAGACTTGGACAATAATGCAATTCTTTCCTAAACTTCCCAAATGTTTATTAATATTGGCAATATGTGACCCATAAAGTAAATCTAAGTAATTCTCAATGCAAATAGAATAACTTTCAGCCATGATAGAGACCAAAGAGGAATAAATAATTTAAAACAAAAAAGGAAAAGAAGGAAGGAAGAAAGGGAGGAGAAGAAACAGAAGCAGAAGGAGAAGGCAAAAAGGATGAGGAAGATGAATAAGGAGGAGGAGAAAAAGAAGAAAGGAGAGATGCTGGGGACCATCTATAAGCTCTGTGTGAAATGAGCCATGCTCCAGCCAGGGAAGTGGCTGTCTTGGGAACTCTCAGGAGGAAATCCCCTGTGCAAGAATGCCCACTTCAGGCTAGCACCCTGACCTTCTCACAATTCAAGTTCAAATACAGCCTCCAGGAGATGGGTGTGGCCTACAAAAGGCCAATCAACCTGTTTACTGCAAGACCCCTGCCACACCAGGAAACGCAGAAACAGGAGTCCTCCCACTGAAACCTTATCCCTGCCTTGATGTACTGCCCCTTAAGTAAATTATTGGGGCCTTTTTCAGTTGTTCATTTCCAGTTCAGATCAGGCCTGGAAGACTCATCAGGTGCTCTGCTTTTGAGCAGTTTCTGGTGTTCTCAGAGGACTGGAAGATATTTAAGTTCTGGCCAGTTCCAGTGTAAAATCCACACTCAGGGCCTTCAGTGGAGTCATCAGGTTCCTATTCTTGAGACTAGTGCTAACAGTACAACTAATCTATGCTATGACAAATAAATAAACATCTATGTAGTAAGGCCAAGAAAAATCATTAAAGTGATTTAAAAAAGAAAACAAATTGGCAATAACTAACAATCCTTTAAAAAACAACCAAAACAAAGACAAAAAAATAGCAAGTTAATGGTACTGAAGAAAATAATGCAAAGAAACTCAAAAGGACCTCAGAAAAAGGACTAAAAACACATACATGGCATATACAGAAAACAGCAAATTGGCCGATTTAAACCCAATAATATCAGTAATTACATTATGTGTAAAGTGAATGTACCAATTAAAAAATAGAGTTTGATGAATTATGAAAGACATAGAAGTCAAGGTTCTACACTATTATTTGCAAGAAAATGACTAATATAAAGACACATTGTTGTCAGGAGTGGTGGTGCACTCCTGTAATCCCAGGGGCTCTGGAGGCAGAGGCAGGAGGATTGCAAGTTCAAAGGCAGCAATTTAGTGAGGCCCTAAGTGACTTAGGGAGACCCCATCCCAATATAAGAAAATAAAAAGAGCTGGGGATGTGGCTCAGTGATAAATCACCCCTGAGGTCAATTCCTGGAAAAAGAGAGAAAACAAGAGAGAGAGAGAGAGAGAGAGAGAGAGAGAGAGAGAGAGAGAGAGAGAGATATCAAAAAGTGAAAGAAAATACACCAAGTAGATACCAATTCAAAAATAATACTAGGGTAGCTATATTAATAAAAGGAAACATTCAGAGCAGGAAACATTACTCTGAGCAAAGAGATATTTCATGATAGAGCAATGGATTGATTGAGATAATTAATTTTGAATGTACATGCAACCAATTCATACTTTGTGAAACAAAATGACAGAAAGGTATACAGAAAATGAGTAAGGGTATTCACTAGCTGGCCAGCACCCCCTTGATATGTATACAGCAATCTGTCAATCATATTCTTTTAAAATGCAAACATTTTCTAAGTCTTTAAAAAGTTCTCCATAAATTTTAAAATGTTTGGTAACATGTACAGCATATTCTCTGATCACCATAGATGTAAACTAGAACTGATAGTAGAAAAATGTCTGGAAAAACCAAGATATATAGAATATTAAAAATAGTGCATTACTAAATAACTCACAGGAAAAGCAAGAAATCTCGTCAGAAATTATGTAACATTTGAAGTGAACATATAAAAATACAATATATTGAAAACTGTGCTTTGTAAGTAGTGTTTCTAGTAGAAAAAATTTTATAAATAAAATGCTTTATTAATTTTTCATCAATTTACAGGAAATAAACTCATTGTTCTACCAAACTAATAAAAACTTAAATAATATCTAAATGGTCATAGGTGAAGTACAAAATAATATTTATAACAAAACAAAAACATTCCCACAAAAAAATCCATTAAAGTACATAAAATTTCAGAAATATCCTATTAAACATTTTTTGTACTTCTATACCAAGTTTCAGAAAACAGAAGAGAGGGAATACTTTCCAAATTCTTATAGAACCAAGTATATTAATGCCAAAACCTGGCAAAGACATTACGAAAAAAATAATCGGTATTCTGACATCATGGAGATGTCAGAATAGACATTTTAGAACTATTTCCCCCAGTTATCTCTAAATGAATTTTACCAAAGAAGACTATGCCTGAATTAAATAAAATGAAATTTTATATGAGACTCTTCTTATTAAGTCTTTGAGATAGGCAGAATAATCATTCTCAAAAATGTTCACATTTTAATTCCTGAAAAAATAGCTGCATATGTACTTATATATATATATATTACATATTTTACATGTACATACTTATATTACATATGTTATATATGCATACTTATACAGATGCACACATACGCATATATACATGTGTGTATATGTATTACCTTACATGAGAAAATGTGATTACTTTATGGATCTTGGGATGGGGAGGTTGTGCTGGATTTTTCAGTGCGCCAGCATAAACACAATGGTATTTATAAGTAAAAGAGTAAAGAAAACTTTCAGGAAGAGAGATATGACCATAGAAACAGGTTGGACTGAGCAAATGAAATTCATAAACCTCTGGAAGCTGGTAAAGGCAAGGTAGTGAATTCTCTCCTAAAGCGAATGGAACCTTGACAATAATTTGGTTTTAGCCTCGTGAGACACATTTTGGATTTCTGGCTTCGTACCTATAGGGCAATACCTTAGTGCCGTTCTAAACCAAGGTGCAGTACTTTGTTGCAGCAGGGGTATAAAACTAATGGAACCAGGAATCCTTGATTTATAAGATTAAATTTTAAGACTTTCAGGGAAATATAAATATCCTCATTAAGAAAAAGAAAAACTCTAAGGATTGCCTCTCCCTAAGGAAACAATAAACAATTGAACACCATTGTCTAACACTGTGTTGAATTTCAATGTATTAGTTCTGAATTTTTCACCACAAAACTTCAATGGAGAATCAGAAGCTAGAAATGTATTTAACATGTTTAATATGGATTAAATTAGTTTTATATGGGATTAAGAATAACTAAATATAAAATTATTTGTCATTGTAAAGTGATTTCTATACCATATCAGTTATAATGTATATTTCCCTAAGAGTTGGTTACTGAAATACTATTTATAATCTCTTGTTAAAAACATGTCCATTGAGAGATTGTAACCAAATAATTTGTGATAAGTATAAGCCTTTCAAAAATTCTTATCATGTTATAGTTCTAACATATCGTTTATTGAATTAAGTCTTATGTATAGTCCTTAATTCTATGACAGTTGAAAGAGAAGTTAAATTCTGAATTTGCACATATGCTAAATGGGTGACTTAACTTTCCATCTGTTATAGCACAGTAAGGTTTAAACATGTAGAGATAAGAATAGGTAGTTTCACAAAATAGTGATTCGCAGATGTCCTATACCACAACTCTTTTATTTAACCTGTTTTTTCAAGTACCTTCACAACTCAAGTAAATATTACCAAATACAGCTTTATTGACTTGATAGATATTAACCAGATACCAACTCTGTGTTCACCAAGCACTATGATAGTTATTGTGAATACATGACTGTACATTCCTCAGAAATCTGAAGTTGTAACTTTTATACATGGTACTTAGCTGAAAATTCTGTAGCCAGTATATAGTTAGCAATTGAACAGCATCATCCAATAAAAAATCCTAAGTTTGAAAATAAAAACCAAATATGCTTATGAAATTGATGAAACACCTAGGAGGAACCCGCAATAAATCTGGATGCCATTGTTAAGGACTCAATAAGTAATCAAACATGTGACCATCCAGGAAAATGCTAAATCTTTAAAACCTTATGGGAACTGTCTTTGAATCAAATATCCAATGGAATTTCATTATTCTAAAACCTCTCCATTAAGCGTGCTTATTTGTTTTTCTCCTCAGTGTGTTTTCTCTTAGCTCTCTGTTGCAAAACTCTCATACTGATTGTTTTCACTGTAAAATATTGAACTGGAAACATTCTCACAATCTACTCTTGTTCTAAATTGCTGTTGACATTTATCTACTTGGCATATGTAATTGCCTTAATCTCTACCTAGACCTCCTAAATATCCTGCTGGACTAAACTGAATTTAAAATACGATGAATTCAAATACTGCTGAGATTTTTAGCAGGTTTATATTGACACTATTAGTGCCCGACATAATATTTCTGATAGGCTATTTATTTCATCAAATATATTTGGCCATTTAATTTTTGACATGGTAGGACTACATTAAAAAGTTATTTATCTCCTAATTAGAAATAATAATAAATATAAAATACATGCATTTTTATTTTTACTTTTTCCTATAAAAGTGTTCCAGTAACAGTTACATTTTCATTCTATAATGATTTTTTATTTTATTGACCATAGAAGAAATACAAATTAAATTACTATTTTCCATCTGGGGGTTCATTGAATACTTTCTTACTAGTGAATATTTTGGTTAATATTAGGAGATACCTTTTGTTTCCAAATGCTTAATGTAATCAGTTTATATTTTATCATGGTCATCATTTCCAATACTATTCCTAAATATAAATCATAAATTTCTAATTCTTTCAAGAAAAGAGAATGTTTGGTGTCATTTACAAGCTAAAATGTAGTTAACAAGAAAAACTTTTTGTAAAATCAAAATACAAAAGTTATCTGGCCATAGCTGGAAGCTTTTCAGCTTTTCAGCTTTACTTGGTACAAGTTTAAGTGTGATTTCCCTTACCGGATCCGTTACTTAAACTGCCACCTGATTTTGTATGGTTCATATATCCAATATTTTTGTTCTTTATTTATCATTTCAATAATTAGAAAAAAAATCCAGAGTAATGTTTTCTGACAAATAGAAATGATAAAAAATCAAATTGATTTCTATATGTTCTGTTGAAAAACAGCAAAACACATTTGTTTGTCATCTATGGCTATACTTATATTACGGTATAACTACTGATTAAACGTTATATTGACTGTAGGGCCTAAAATGTCTTAAATATTTACTATTCTGTATTACATGGACTGTTTGTCAACTCCTCGATTGGAATATAAAGAAGACTTCGCCTTCTCTGCATTCCATTTGTTCGCAAAAATAGAATTAAATTTGAAAAAGTTAAAATTGGAATTTATTTTAAAAATAGGTTGTCTAGGGATGTAGTTCAATTAGAGTGCCTACTATTGGGGCCATGAATTCAATCTCCAGCACAAAATAAAAGAAAGGGAGAAAGGCAAAGGGAAAGAGAAAGGAAAGAAGAAAAGAAGGAAGGAATAAAGGAAAGAAGGAAGGAAGGAAGGAAGGAAGGAAGGAAGGAAGGAAGGAAGGAAGGAAGGGGGGAGAGAAGGGGGAGGGGGGAGGGAGGAAGGGAGGAAGGGAATTGCAGGGGGAAGGAGGAAAGGGAAGAAGGAAAGAATATAGGAATGATTTGTAAAATAAAAGGAAAAGAATCTGCTGCCTTTAAGGTACCAGGATTTCAGTGTAAGTAGTCATTA